>NW_026487166.1:0-64866 GCF_026875155.1 Cherax quadricarinatus | reverse complement strand
GTGTTTTGTGTGGGGTGTGTGGGTGTTGGGTGGGGGTTTTGTGTGTGGGGTGTGTGTGTTGTTCGTGTGTGTGTGTGTGACTCACCAAATTGTACTAAACCTAATTGTGTTTGCAGGGTCGAGACTCACTCCTGGCCCCGCCTCTTCACTGATCGCTACTAGGTCCTCTCCCTCTCTGCTTCCGGAGCTTTGTCATACCTCTTCTTAAAGCTATGTAGGGTTTTCCTGCCTCCACTACTTCACTTGCTAGGGCTATTCACTTCCTGACAAACTCTATACTGAAGAAATACTTCCTAAGGGTCCCTGTGACTCGTCGAGTCTTCAGCTTCCGTTGTGACCCCTTGTCCCTGTTTTCCCCCTCTCTGGAACATCCTATCTCTGTCCACCTTGTCTATTCCCCCGCAATATATTGTATGTCGTTATCAATGTCTCCCTGACCCTTCTGTCCTCCAGTGTCGTCAGTCCGTTTTCCCCTCAACCTTTCCTCGTACACATTTCCCTGAGCTCTGGGACTAGCCTTGTTGCAAACCTTTACACTTTCTCTAACTTCTTCACGTGCTTGACCAGGTTGGGTTCCAGAACTGGTGCTGCATACTCCAGTATGGGCCTAACTACACAGTGTTCAGTGTCTTGAACGATTCCCCTTTTTAAAGGTATCGGAACGCTATTCTCAGGTTTGCCAGACGCCCGTATGCTGCAGCAGTTATTTGGTTGAGGGGTTTGCCTCCGGTGACGTGCCGGTGTTTTTGGTCCCCCAAAAATTTTTCCCTCCCTGAGTGAGGTCTGTAGTCTTTGTCCACCTAGCCTAAAACTCTGCCCTGGGTTTTTCTTTGCCCTCCCCAATCTTCATGATTTGCATTTGGCAGGGTTTGAATTCGGGAAGCCAGTTTCTGGACCACATGTCCAGCCGTTCAGGTCTCTTTGCAGTCCTGCCTCATCCTCATCCGATTTAATTCTTCTCATCAACTTCACATCATCTGCAAAATAGGGACACTTCAGAGTCTATTCCTTCCATCATGTCGTTCGCATATATCAAAAATAGCACTGGTCCTAGAACTGACCCTGTGGGACCCCCACTCTTCACAGGCGCCCACTGTGATACCTCTTCACGTACCATGACTCGTTGTTGCCTCCCTGTCAGGTATTCCCTGATCATTGCAGTGCCCTCCCTGTTATATGTGCCTGATCCTCCAGCTTCTGCACTAATCTCTTGTGGGGGGAAATGTGTCAAAGGCCTTCCTGCAGTCTAGGAAAACGCAGTCAACCCACCCCTCTCCTCGTGTCTTACTTCTGTTACCTTGTCATAAAACTCCAGAAGGTTTGTGACACAGTTTTTTGCCTTCCAAGAACCCATGCTGGTTTTCATTTAGAATTTGTTCCGTTCCAGGTTTTTCCAACAAATCTCCTCCTGAAAAATGTTCTCCATGACTTTGCACACAGTAATGTCAGAGACACAGGTCTGTAGTTTAGTGCCTCATTTCTGTTTCCTTTTTTAAATTGGGGACTACATTTGCTTTTCCATTTCTCAGGTAGTTGCCCAGTTTCAAGGGATGTGTTGAAGATTGTGGTTAGGGGTACGCACAGCATACTCTGCTCCTTCCCCTAAGACCCATGGGGAGATGTTGTCCGGGCCCATCGCCTTTGAGGTATAAGGTCACTTAGCAGCTTCTGCACCTCCCCCTCGGTTGTTCGTATGTCATCCAACACTTGTTGGTATATTCCCTCTTGATGTTCCCTTCTGTGCTGTCTTCCCCAAAACCCTTCCTGTCTGTACTGTAAAACTTCCTCAAATCTCCTGTTTAGCTCCTCACATACCTCCTGATCATTTCTTGTGAGTTTCTCCACCTTCTTTCCTCAGTCTGATCACCTGGTCTTTGACTGTTTGCTTCCTCCTAAAGGGGCTATACAACAGTTTCGGGTCCCCTTGTTTTTCGATGCTATTTTTTTTTCAGACTGCCGCTGGGCCCCCCCTCCATACCTTGTACCTTTCCTTTGGCCCTGCGATTTGATCTCCCTATTTTCGTGTTTCTCGGGCCTTCTGTTTTTTTTCCATTCCTATTGCACTTTTTTTTGTCCCTTTAAACCCCTGGGGTAAACCAAGGACCCCGTTCGGTTTCCCATTGTTTTCTGTTCCCCTTGGGGAAAAAACCCTTTCCACTCCCTCCTTGCTTTTTTGTTGTTACTTTTCCATCATTTCATTTACGGGCGTTCCTCCCAAATTCCCTGCCCCCAGGGAAACCCTCCGGGCGGGAAGTTCCTAAAACCCTATTATTTCCCCTTTTTATATTTTAGGTTTTTTTCCTTTCAACTCCTGTTACTCTCCCCCACATGAAACTGTACTATTTTTAAAAGCACAGAACCACGTGGTCACTAGCTCCTAGAGGACTCCCCAAAAGGATGCCCAATGTCTGAACTGCCCAGGGTAAACCCACAAGGCCCAAATTTCTTGTTTGGTTCATCCCCCCCTCTCACTCTTTTGTGCCCCTTAAAAAAAGTTGGTGCATGAGGTTTTCCAGCACCACACCCAAAAACTTGGCTCTCCATTTTTCCTGGACCCCCATGTGGCCCAAAGGTTTCCAGTCAATCCCCCTGTTTTTTAAAATCCCCCTTAATCAGAAACCCTTTGCTTCTGCTGATTTGGCTCTTCTTGCCCCCTTTCAGAAAATTTGGGGGTCCACCATTGCTCTTTTGCTCTTTTTATATTCCTCTCTTGGCCTCCTCTTGGGGGGTTGGATTATACACCCTCCCAATACCCCCTTTTGTCCCCCCCCAAAAACTAAAGTTTTACCTACTAGGTATCCCTTTCCCCCCTGCCCTCGTCAGGGCCTTCCCTTTTTTCCCCCGCTTTTCCCAAAGGGGTTTTTTTACAAAGCAGAGAAAACCCCCCCCTTTCCCCCTCTGCCCCTTCATCTTCCTCATGACCCGGGTACCCCTGGGGGGAAAAATTGCATCTGTTATTGTCTCCTGATTTTTTGTTTCTGAAACCTCCTGTGATTCGGGGACTTCTCATTATTTTTCTTGCCTTTCCCTCATGTTTTTTTCGTTAACCCATCGGCTTTTGATACCAAACCTTCAACTTCTGTTCTAATACTTAACTGTGGTCCGGGGGGAAACGGGGTTGGGGAGAAAGGACCCCTGGTGGGGGCCCGGGGGGGTTTTTCAGTGGGGGGTGAGGAAGCCCCATAGGGTTCCCTGGGGGGTGGGGTTTCGGGTCCCGGGGGGGGGGAACAGAGGGATCATGTGTAGGGGTTGGGTTTTGGAGGGTTTATTGGCCTTGGGGGGGCGGGGCGGGAGTCCTTCGCAGGTGTTTCTGGGGGGGGGTGCTTGCCCTTTCCCAACCTTTTCCCTTGATTATTTTTCTTTTCCTTTTTTTCTTTCCCCCAATTCCCCCTTTTCTTTTTTGAACTCCCCTCTTTCGAATCACCCTTTTCCCCTTCCTGTGTTCATTCTCGCCCGAGGAACACACTCATGACTCCTTTCCCTCTCAGCCTGTTTTCCCTCCTGCAAAAAAGGTGCGGGTTGATTCTGCCTTAAAATTTACTTTAGGGGCCCCGTTTCCCTTTTTCTTTTTAAACCCCCGATTCTCCGAAAATTTTGCCACCTGGGCCTTTCCCCTTCCCTCGCCTATCACCTTCATGATACCTTAAATCGCTTTTTTCTCCTCCTGCTTTTTTTCCCACCATTTTTCCCCCCTTTGGGCTTCACCCTTCCCCCAAAGACAAAAACGATCTCCCCCTTTTCCACCTCCCCCCTGTGCCCTCGGGGTTGCATCCTCGGAGGTTTTTTAGTTCCTTCCCGGGGAATTTCCCCTTCCTTCAGTCCCTCCCTAGCTGGGGCCCCACCTAGCCCCCTTGGGGTTTTCCTTCCTCTCACCTATTTTCAGGGCCCCCACAATGTCGGTAACCCCTTTGCCATTTTCTATTTTTTCCTTCAATGTCCCCCAAACCTCTCTTTTTTTTCCCCTAGTGGGGTTTCCCTATCTTTTTTTGGCCCCATGGGGTTTTGACAGGACCTCTGCATACAGTTTAGCTTGCACGCTCCCTTCAACCCGTTTTTTCTGTGGGGTACTCACCTTTTTGGGTACCACCTTTTTGGGGGGCGGGGCTTTCATAGCTCCCCCCCTCCTTTTTCCCCTGATTGCAAAGGGGCCCCTCTTTTCCCCCCTGCTCCTTTGACTTTATCATACCTCCCTAAAAACTAGAAGGGTTTCCCCCCGCCCCACTATTCACTTTTTTACCTTTTCCACCCCCTTGACTACTCTAGGACGAAGAAATACTTCCTAACATCCCTTTGATTCTTTCCAAGTCTTCAACTTTCCAATTGTGCCCTTTCTTGTGTCGGGTCCCCTCTGGAACATCCCTCTTTGTCCACCTGGGCCCTATTCCGTGCGGGAGGGTTATATGTCGTTATCATGTCCCCCGACCCTCCGGGCCCCAGTGTCGTCGGGGCCGTTTTTTCCCTAAAAACCTTTTCGTAGGAAACCCCGTAGCTCGGGGACAGTCTTTTTGAAAACCCTTTTGCACTTCTCCAATTTTTTTGACGTCTTGACTAGTGGGTTTCCCAAAACCCGGGTGTTTGCAAAACTCCAGAAAATGGGCCTGACGTAAATTAGGAACAAGTCTTGAACGACTCCTTACTGAGGTATCGGAACGCTATCCGAAAGGTTTTCCCCCAAAGGGGGCCCGAATCGGCAGCATTTATCTGTTTGGATGTGCGCCCCAGGAAATCCGGTTTTAAAACTCCCCCCCCAAATTTTTTTCCTTGATGGGGTTTTTTGCAGATTTTGGCCACCCAAAACAACTTTGTGCCCTCGGTTTTCCCTTTGCCCTTCCCCAATTTCAAAACTTTGAAATTCCGGGGGGGTTAAACTAAAGGACCAGTTGCGGACCGGGCCGCCCCAGGCTCTTTTAGTCCGCCGATCCTCTTCCAAATTTAATTTTTTCCCTTTAACTTCAAAATCGCCCAAAAAACAAGGAACTTCTGAGCCCAACCCTTCCTTTATGTCTTTTCACATATCCCCAAAACAGCACAGCCCTGGGACTGACCCCTGTGGAACCCCGCTGTTCACGGGCGCCCATTTCTGCCCACCTCTTTTCGCGTACCATGACTGGGTTGTTGCCTCCCTGTAAGGTTTTCCTTTTAACCATTTATCCCTTTTCCTTTTATGTGTCCCTGACCTCAAGCTTTTGCGAAAACCCTTTTGGGAAGGAAAATGTGTCAAAGGGGCCTTTTTGCAGCCCAAAAAATCAGTCGACCCCACCCCTTTTCCTTTTTCTTACTTTTTGGTCACCTTGTCATAAAATCTAATTTTTTTGTGACACAGGATTTTCCCTCCCAAAAAACCATCCCCTGGTTTTTCCAATTATACACTTGTTTCTTTCCGGGGCTAAAACCCCCCTCTCCCCTAAATATTTTCTCCAAACCTTGCTACTATATACTTATGATACATTTTCTGTATTTTTAGTGCCCCCCGGGCTTTCCCTTTTTAAAAATTTGGGGACTTCTTTTTCCCAAATTTTCCATACCTCGGGGAGTTGCCCAGTTTCAAATGATGTGTTGAAGATTTTCCTTAAGGTACACCCCAATGCTCTGTTTCCCTTTTTTTAAGGGACCCCCCAAAGAGATGTTTTCTGGCCCCAACCCCCCGCCTTTAGGTGCCCAATTTTCGCAAGCATTTTCTTCCACCTCCCCCTTTGGTTAAAAGTACCTCATCCACACTTGCTGGTGCACCCCCCTGCCTGTTTTCCCCGGGGAGCCCCTACGGGTTTCCACGGTAAAAAACTTTTTTAAAACCCCCTTTGTTGAGCCCTGAAAATACCCCCTTTCGTTTTTTTGTGAATTCCCCATCACCCCTTCCTCACCCTGATTACCGGGTCCTTGACTTTGTTTTCCCCCGGTTGGGCCCTGAAAAACAGCTTCGGGTCAGTTTGACTTTCGATCCCAGTCATTTTCGTTGCCGCGAGCCCCCCTTTCCATCTTTTGCATTTTCTTTTTTCGGGCTTTTCAAAAAAATCCTTTTTTCCGGGTTCCCCTGTTTTCGGGACTTTTCCATTCTCTAGTACACCTAGTTTTGCCCCCTAAACCCCTTTTTTGGGTGAACCAAGGACTATTCTGTTCCCCCAATTTTTTTCTTTTTCCCTTTGGGAACAAACCTCTCCTCTGCCTCCTTTTTCATTTTTTTTGCCCCCCCCAAATTCCCCTCATTTTTTTGTACTGGTTTTCCTGTCAATTCCCTCTCCCACTGAAGTCTTGAAACCCCCCCCTGTAGCCCAGTGACCCCCCGTGTAGCCTAGTGACCCCCCCCCCGTGTAGCCATGACCCCCCCCGTGTTTCCTTGTTCCCCCCGTAGCCCCAGTAACCCCCCCCTGTAGCCTAGTGAAACCCCCCCCGGCAACGGGCAAGGGTAGTAAACAAAATACCAATCAAACACAAATGTGAACCCGTGAACAATACGCACATTAACCCAAAAAAACGTTTTCACCAGTAAAAAGTACGCCAAAATAAAAAACAAAACGTGTGCAAAACCCTAAACAAGTACGCACCCTACAAACACACTGTGCCCCCAGTAAACAAGGACCCACATACAAACTCACGTGTGCACCCAAACAAGTACCACATACAAACACACATTTTAAAACCCGTAAAAAAGTACGCACATACAAAACAACGTGTGCCCCTAAACAATACGCACCCTACAAACACACGTGTGGGAAACCCTAAAAAAAGTAATCAAACAAACACCAAGTGCCCCCAGTAAACAAGTACGCCATACAAAAACCCCAAAGTGGGCACCCGAAAAAAATTTTTAAAATAAACATTAGTTTTAAAATTTAAAAAGGAATTGATGAGAAAAAATAACCTATAAATAAAGTAGCCAAGGGGGGCGGGGGATCTGGACCGGGGGAGTAACCCGGGGAACCACCAAAAAATAAAATCTGGACCGGGGGAAATACCGGGGAAACCCAAAAACAATAAAGATTGGGCCGGGGAGTACCGGTGAACCAACAAAATAAAGACTGGACCGGGAAAGTACCGGTGAACCAACAACAAAAAGATCTGGACCGGGGGAGTAAACCGGGGGGGGAAACCCAAAAACAAAAAAGATCGGGGGCCCGGGGGAGTACCCCGGGGAACCAAAAAACAATAAAGCTGGGCCGGGGGAGTAAAACCCGGGGAACCCCCCAACAATAAAGATCTGGGCCGGGGGAGTCCCGGTGAACCAACAACAATAAAGATCTGGGCCGGGAGGTACCCGGGGAACCAACAACAACAAAAATCTGGGGCCCGGGGGAGTACCGGTAAAAAATCAAAAACAAAGATCTGGACCGGGGGAGTACCGGTAACCAACAAAAAAAAGGGGGGGGGTCTGGGCCGGGAGAATACCGGGGAAACAAAAACAATAAAACGGGGGCCCCGGGGAGGGAAACCCTTTAACCAACAACAACAAAGATCTGGGCCGGGAAGTTTCCGTGAAAAACCCAAAAATAAAGATCGGGCCGGGAGGTACCGGGGAAACAACAACAAAAAAAATCCGGGGGGGGAGAGTACCGGGTTTAACCAACAACAATAAAGATCTGGGGCCGGGGGGGGTACCGGGGAACCAACAACAACAAAAAATCTGGGCGGGGGGAGTAACGGGGAAACCAAACAACAAAAAGAAACTGGGCCCGGGGAAGGAAATACCGGGAACCCCAAAAACAATAAAGATTGGCAGGGAGAGACCGGTGAAAACCAAAAACAACAAAGACTGGGGCCCGGGGGAGTACCGGGGAACCCCAAAAACAAAAAAAGATCCCCCGGGCCGGGAAGTTTCCGGGGGAAAAACCCCAAAAACCCAAAAAAGACGGGCCGGGAGGTACCGGGGAAAACCCAAAAACAACAAAAATTTTGGGCCGGGGGGAGTACCGGGGAACCAAACAACAAAAAAGATCGGGGCCCGGGGGAGTAAACCCTTTAAAAAAAAAACAACCCAAAAAATCTGGGGGCCCGGAAAAGGACCGGGAACCAACAAAAATAAAGATTTTTGGGGGGAGAGTACCCCGGGGAACCCAAAAACAAAAAAGACTGGGCCGGGGGAGTACCGTAACCAACAAAAAACCCAAAAACTGGGGCCGGGGGAAAACCAGTGAACCACAACAATAAAGAACTGGGCCGGGAAATACCCCGGGGAACCAACAAAAAATTAAAAAACTGGGGCCCGGGGGAGGAAACCCATGAACCAAAACAAAAAACTGGGGCCCGGGGGAGTCCGGGGAAACAACAACCATAAAAATCTGGGCCGGGGAGTAAACCGGGGAAACAACAACAATTAAAAATCTGGGGCCGGGGAGTAAACCGGGGAAACAACAAAAATAAAGATCCTGGGCCGGGGGAGTACCGGTTTAAAACCCAAAAACAATAAAATCTGGGGGGGAGATACCGTGAAAACCCAAAAAACAACAAAGACTGGGGGGGAGAGTACCCGGGGAAAAACCCAAAAACCCAAAAAAGATTTGGGCCGGGAGAGTACCGGGGAACCAACAACAATAAAAATCTGGGCCGGGAGAAATACCGGGGAACCCAAAAAACAATAAAAATCTGGGCCGGGAGAGTACCGGTGAACCCCAAAACAATAAAGATTTTGGGGCCGGGGGAGTAAACCGGGGGGAAACCCAAAAAACAACAAAGATCTGGGGGCCCGGGGGAGTAAACCCTGAACCAACAACAACAAAGATCGGGGCCCAGAAGGCCCCTGAACCAACAAAAAAACAAAAATCGGGCCCGGGGAGTACCCCGGGGAACCCAAAAACCCAAAAAGATTTTGGGCCCCGGGGGAGTACCGGGGAACCAACAACAATAAAGATCTGGGGCCGGGGGGAGTACCCCGGGGAAACCCAAAAACAATAAAAATAATCCTGGGGGGCCGGGGGAAAACCGGTTAACCCCAAAAACCCAAAAAAGATCTGGGCCGGGGAAAAACCGGTGAAAAACCCAAAAACAAAAAGACTGGGGCCCGGGGAAATAACCGGGAAACCAAAAACAAAAAGATTCGGGCCCGGGAAAAAAACCGGGGAACCAAAAACAAAAAGATCTTGGGGGGGGAGAGTACCGGTGAACCAACAACAAAAAGATCTGGGGCCGGGAGGGGGGTAACCCTTTAACCAAAAAAAAAAAAGATCTGGGCCCGGGGGAGTACCGGTGAAAACCAAAAAACAAAAAGATTTGGGCCGGGAGTACCGGGGAACCAACAACAAAAAGATTGGGGCCCGGGAGTACCGGGGGAAACCCAAAAACAAAAAAGAACGGGGGCCCGGGGGAGTAACCGGGAACCAACAAACAACAAAGACTGGGCCGGGGGAGTAAAGGGGGAAAACCCAAAAACAATAAAGACTGGGCCGGGGGGAGTACCGGTGAACCCCAAAAACAAAAAGATCTGGGGCCGGGGGAGAAACCCCGGGAACCAACAAAAATAAAGATCTGGGGCCCGGGGGAGTACCGGGAAACCAACAAAAATAAAGATCTGGGGCCCAGAGACCGGTGAACCAAAAACAAAAAAATCTGGGCCGGAGAGTACCGGGGAAAAACCCAAAAACCAAAAAATCTGGGGGGGGGAGAGTAAACCGGGGAACCAAAAAACAAAAAAATCTTGGGCCCGGGGGGGGTACCCGGGGGGGGAAACCCAAAAACCCAAAAAAGAAACTGGCCCCGGGGGGATAAACCCGGGAACCCCAAAAACAAAAAGATCTGGGCCCCGGGAAAAGTACCCCCTGAAACCCAAAAACCCAAAAAAGGGCTGGGGCCGGGAAAAAACCGGTGAAACCCAAAAACAATAAAGATCTGGCCGGGAGAGTACCGGTGAACCAACAACAAAAAGATCGGGGGGGGAGAGTACCCCCGGGGAACCAAAAAAACAACAAAGATCGGGCCGGGGGAGTACCCTTTAAAACCCCCCCAAAAAAAAGATCTGGGGGCCCGGGGAGTAACCCGGGGAAAACCCAACCCAAAAAAAAGATCTGGGCCGGGGAGGACCGGTTTAACCAACAACCCAAAAAAGATCTGGGCCGGGAGAAAACCGGGGAACCCAAAAAACAACAAAAATCGGGCCGGGAGAGGACCGGGGAACCAACAACAAAAAAGATTGGGGCCCGGGAAAAGTACCTGAAAACCCAAAACAAAAAGATTTTGGGCCGGGAGAGTACCGGGAAAACCCAAAACAACAAAAATCTGGCCGGGAGAGTACCCGGTGGGAAACCCAAAAACAATGGAAATCGGGGGGGGAAGTACCGGGGAACCAAAAAACAATAAAGAAACTGGGCCGGAGAGTAACCCGGTTTAACCAACAACAAAAAGATCGGGGCCCGGGGGAAATACCGGTGAACCAACAACAAAAAGCTGGGGGGGAGAAACCGGGAACCAACCCAAAAAACAAAGATCTGGGGCCGGGGGAGTACCGTAAACAACAACAAAAAAAGACTGGGCCGGGGGGAGTTTCCGGGGAACCCAAAAACAAAAAATCTGGGGCCCGGGGGAAATAACCGGGGAAACAACAACAATAAAGATCGGGGCCCGGGGAAATCCGGTAAACCCCCAAAAAAAAAAAAAAGATCTGGGCCGGGGGAAATACCGGTGAAACCCAAAAACAATAAAATCTGGGCCGGGGGAGAAACCGGGGAAACAACAAAAAGATCGGGGCCCCGGAGATTTTCGGGGGAAACCCAACCCAAAAATAAAAAAACTGGGGCCGGGGGAAATAACCCGGGGAACCAAAAAACAAAAAAACTGGGCCCCGGGAGAGTACCGGTGAACCAACAACAAAAAGATCTGGGCCGGGAAATACCCCTTAACCAACAACAATAAAACTGGGGGGGGGAGTACCGGTGAAAAAAAACAACAAAAAGATCTGGGCCCGGGGGAGTACCGGGGAACCAACAACAACAAAAATCGGGCCGGGGGAAATAAAGGGGGAAAACCAACAACAAAAAGACCCGGGCCCGGGGGAAATACCGGTGGGGGCCAAAACAAAAAATCTGGCCGGGGAAGTAACCGGGGAACCAACAACAAAAAGATCTGGGCCGGGAGAGTACCGGAACCAACCCAAAAAAAAAGAACTGGGGCCCGGGGGAGACCGGGAACCAACCCAAAAATAAAAATCTGGGCCGGGGGGAAACCGGGGAACCCAAAAACAAAAAGAAATGGGGCCGGGGGAGTTTCCGGGGAAAACCAAAAAAAAAAATCGGCCCGGGGGAGTACCGGGGAACCAACAACAAAAAAGATCTGGGGGGGAGAAATACCGGGGCCAAAAAACCCAAAAAAGAAACTGGGCCGGAGAGTAAACCCTGAACCAACAACAAAAAAGTCTGGGGCCCGGGAAAAGGCCGGTAAAAAAAAAAACAATAAAAAATCTGGGCCGGGGAGACCCCGGGGAAAAAAAACAACAAAAAGATTGGGCCCGGGGGAGTACCGGTGAAACCCAAAAAACAAAAAATTGGGCCGGGGGAGAAACCCTTTTTCCAAAAACCCAAAAAGATTTTGGCCGGAGAGTAACCGGGGAACCAAAAACAACAAAGATCTGGGGGGGAGAGTACCGGGAACCAAAAACAAAAAGTCTGGGGCCCGGGGGAGTAACCCGGGGAACCAACCCAAAAAAAAGATCGGGCCGGGGGAGTACCGGAACCCCAAAAACAAAAAAATTGGGGCCCGGGGGAGTACCGGTGAACCCCCAAAAACAAAAGACTGGGGCCCGGGGGAGTACCGGTTAACCCAAAAACAACCCAAAAATCTGGGCCGGGAATACCGGGGAAAACCCAAAAACAAAAAGATCGGCCGGAGAGTACCGGTGAACCCAAAAACAAAAAGATCTGGGCCGGGAAGGGACCGGTGAAACCCCCAACCAAAAAAGATCTGGGGCCCGGGGGAGGGACCGGTGAACCAACAACAATAAAAATCTGGGCCCCGGGAAATACCCCTGAAACCCAAAACAAAAGACTGGGGCCGGGGGAAAAACCCGGGGAAACCCAAAACAACAAAATCTGGGGGCCGGGGGAAATACCGGTGAACCCAAAAACAAAAAGATCCGGGGCCCGGGGGAGTACCGTGAACCAAAAACAAAAAGTCGGGCCGGAGGGGGAAAAGGTGGGGGGGTTTTTGGGGGGGGTGGGGGGGGGGGGGGGGGCCGGTTTAAAACCCAAAAACAAAAAGATTTTGGGCCGGGAAAAGTACCCGGGGAAACAACAACTTAAAGATCCCGGGGCCCCGGAAGTAACCGGGGGGAACCAAAAACAAAAAGATCTGGGCCGGGGGGAAATAACCGGGGAAAAACCCAAAAACAAAAAAGATCTGGGCCCGGAAATACCCGGGGAACCAAAAACAACAAAGATCTGGGCCGGGAGAATACCAGGAAAACCCAAAAACCAAAAAAGATCAGGGCCGGGAGAAATAACCGGTTTTTCCCAAAAACAATAAAAATCTGGCCGGGAGAGTACCGTTTAACCAACAAAAAATAAAAATCTGGGCCGGGGGAGTCCGGTGAAACAACAACCCAAAAAAATCGGGCCGGGAGAGAAACCCGGGGAAACAACAACAATAAAGATCTGGGCCGGGAAGTACCGGGGAAACAACAACAAAAGATTTTGGCCGGGAAAAGTAAACCCGGGGGAACCAACAACAAATTTAAAATCGGACCGGGGGAGTACCGGGGAACCAACAACCCAAAAAAGATCGGGCCGGGAGAGTAAAACCCGGGAACCCCAAAAACAAAAAAAATTTGGCCCCGGGGGAGTACCGGGAAACCCAAAACAATAAAAAACTGGGGCCCGGGGGAAATACCTGGGGAACCAACAACAATAAAGATCTGGCCGGGGAGACCGGTAACCCAAAAGCAATAAAGATCTGGGCCCCGGGGGAGTACCGGGAAAACCCAAAACAAAAAAAAGATCGGGGGCCCGGGGGGGGAAACCCGGGGAAACCCAAAAACAAAAAAAGATCTGGGCCGGGGGAGAAACCGGGGAACCAACAAAAAAATCTGGGCCGGGGGGAGTACCGGTGAAAACCCAAAAACAAAAAGATCTGGGGGGGGAAAAGTAAACCCGGGGAAAACCAACAACAATAAAGATCGGGGCCCGGGAGAGGGGAAATAAAAAACCCCGGGAACCTAAAAAACAAAAAATCTGGGCCGGGAATACCGGGGAACCAACAAAAAATAAAGAAAAAGGGGCCGGGGGAGTACCGTGAACCAACAACAAAAAGAAACTGGGGCCCGGAAAAGTACCCGGTTTAAAACAACAACAAAGATTGGGCCGGGAAAAGTAACCGGGGAACCAAAAACAAAAAGATCTGGGGCCGGGGGAGTCCCCGGGGAACCAACCCAAAAAAAAGATCTGGGCCGGGGGAGTACCGGTGAAACCCCAAAAACAAAAAAGATCCGGGCCGGGAAATAACCCGGGGAACCAAAAACAAAAAGATTGGGCCCCGGGGGGGGTCCGGGAACCAACAACAAAAAAGATTGGGGCCCGGGGAGTACCGGTGAACCCAAAAACAAAAAGATCTGGGCCGGGAAGTTAAACCCGGGGAAACCAAAAAACAAAAAAGATCGGGCCGGGGGAGTACCGGGGAACCCAACAAAAAGATCTGGGCCGGGGGAGTAACCCGGGGAAAACCAAAAACAAAAAAAGATCCTTTGGGGCCCGGGAAAAGTACCGTGAAAACCCAACCAAAAATAAAGAAACTGGGCCCCGGGAAAAAGTAACCCTTTAACCAAAAACAAATTTAAAAATCTTTGGGCCGGGAGGGGTACCGTGAACCAACAAAAAAAAGATCTGGGGGGCCCGGGGGAGTACCGTGAAACAACAACCCAAAAAAATTTTGGCCGGGGGAGTACCGGGAACCAACAACAAAAAAAATCTGGGCCGGGAGAGTAAAACCCGGGGAAAAAACAACAATAAAAATCGGGGCCCGGGGGAGTTTCCGTGAAAACCCCCCCAAAAAAAAGAAACTGGGCCGGGGGAGTACCGGTGAAAACCCCAACCAAAAAAAAATCTGGCCCCGGGGGGTACCGGGGGAAACCAAAAACAATAAAGTCCCGGGCCGGGAGAGACCGGTGAAACCCAAAAAACAATAAAGATCTGGGGCCGGGGGAGTACCTGAAAACCCAAAAACAACAAAGAACTGGGGGGGGGGAGTACCGGGGAACCAAAAAACAAAAAATTTGGGCCGGGGGAGTACCGGTGAACCAAAACAAAAAGAACTGGGCCGGGGGGGTACCCCGGGGAACCAACCAACAAAAATCTGGGGGCCGGGGAGTTCCGGTGAACCAACACCCAAAAAAGACTGGGCCGGGAAATACCCGGGGAACCAACAACAAAAGATTTTGGCCGGGGGAGTACCGGGGAACCAAAACCCCAAAAATTGGGGCCCGGGGGGAGTACCGGGGGAACCCAAAAACAAACAAAGATCTGGGGGCCGGGGAGTAACCCCGGGGAAAACAACAACAAAGGAAGATCCTGGGCCCCGGGGAGTACCGGGGGAACCAACAACAATAAAAAAACTGGGCCGGGAAATACCGGGGAACCAAAAAACAAAAAGATTGGGCCGGGAGAGTAACCCGGGGAACCAAAAACAAAAAAATCTGGGCCGGGGGAGTACCGTTTAACCAAAAACCCAAAAAAGATCTGGGCCGGGAGATACCGGTGAAAACCCCAACAACAAAGATCGGCCGGGGGAGTACCGGTGAACCAACCCCCCCAAAAAAAACCCGGCCCCGGGGGAAATACCGGTGAAACAAAAACAAAAAAGAACTGGGGCCCGGGGGAAATACCGGGAACCCAACCCCAACAAAAAATCGGGGCCGGGAGAGTACCGGTGAAACCCAAAAAACAATAAAGTCTGGGCCCGGGGGAGTTAAACCCGGGGAAAAAACAACAAAAAGATCAGGGGCCCGGGGGAGTACCCGGGGAAACCCCAAAAACAATAAAGTCCCGGGCCCGGGGGAGTAACCCGGGGGAAACCCAAAAAAAAAAAGAAAACCTGGGCCGGGGGAATACCGGTGAAACCAACAACAATAAAATCTGGGCCGGGGGAGTACCGGGAACCAACAACAATTTAAAAATCGGGCCGGGGGAGTACCGGTTTAAACCCAAAAACAAAAAAATCTGGCCGGGAGGTTTCCGGTGAACCCCAAAAACAACAAAAAAACTGGGGCCCGGGGGAAAATAACCCTTTAACCAACAACCAAAAAAAAAACTGGGCCGGGAGAGTAAACCCGGGGAACCAAAACAAAAAGGGTCTGGGCCCCGGGGAGTAAAAGGGGAACCAACAACAAAAAAGACGGGGGCCGGGGGAGTACCCCCGGGGAACCAACAACAAAAGAAACGGGGCCCGGGAAAGTACCGGTGAACCAAAAAAACAAATAAAAATCTGGGGCCCGGGGGAGTTTCCGTGAACCAACAACAAAAAGATTTTGGGCCCCGGAAAAGTACCGGTGAACCAAAAAACAAAAAAACCCGGGCCCCGGGGAGTACCGGGGAACCAACAACCAAAAAAAGATCTGGCCCGGGGGGGAAAACCGGTGAACCCAAAAACAATAAAGATCTGGGCCGGGGGAGGGACCGGTGAACCAACAACAATAAAGTCTGGGCCCGGGAGAGTCCGGGGAAACCCAAAAACAAAAAAATCCCGGGGCCCGGGGGGGGTACCGTGAAACCCAAAAACCAAAAAGGGTTTTTGGGGCCCGGGGGAGTACCGGTGAAAAAAAAAACCAAAAAATTGGGGGGGAGAGTACCGGGGAAAACCCAAAAACAAAAAGACTGGGGCCCGGGGGGTTACCGGTAAAACCCCAAAACAAAAAAAGACTGGGGCCGGGGGGGTAAAACCCGGGGAACCCCAAAAACAAAAGACTGGGCCGGGGGAGTACCGGTGAAAAAAACAACAAAAAAATTTGGGCCCGGGGGAGTACCGGTGAACCAACAACAAAAAGATTGGGCCGGGGGAGTAAACCTGGGAAACCCAAAAACAAAAAGAACTGGGCCCCGGGGGAGTACCGGTGAACCAACAACAACAAAGATTTTGGGCCGGGAGAAATACCGGGAACCAAAAAACAAAAGATCTGGGCCGGGGGAGTCCCCGGGGAACCCAAAAACCCAAAAAGAATCTGGGGCCCGGGGGAGTTTCCGGGGAAACCCAAAAACAACCCAAAAATCTTTTTGGGCCCGGGGGATTTAAAGTGAACCAACAACAATAAAAATCGGGGCCCCCAGAGGACCGGGGGAAACCAAAAAAAAGGGCGGGCCGGGGGAAATACCGGTGAACCAAACAACAAAAATCTGGGCCGGGAAGTAACCGGGGAACCAAAAACAAAAAGAAATTGGGGCCGGGGGAGTAAACCGGGGAACCCAAAACAAAAGATAGGGCCGGGAGAGTACCGGGAAACCCAAAAACAAAAAATCTGGGGCCCGGGGGAGTAACCCGGGAACCAAAACAAAAAAGATTTTGGCCGGGGGAGTACCGGGGAAACCAACAAAATAAAAATCGGGCCGGGGGAGTAAACCCGGGGAAAACCCCCACCCAAAAAAGATCTGGGCCCGGGGGAGTAACCCGGGGAACCAAAACAAAAAGACTGGGCCGGGAGATTTCCGGGAAAACCCAAAAACAATAAAATCCCGGGCCGGGGGAGTACCGGGAACCAAAACAAAAGAAACGGGGCCCGGGGGAGTACCGGTGAACCAAAACAAAAAGATCTTTGGGCCCGGGGGGGGGAGTACCGGGGAAACCCAAAAACCCAAAAAATCGGGCCGGGGGGAGTAACCGGGGAACCAACAACAAAAAGATTCCCCCCCGGAGATTACCCCGGGGAACCAACAACAATAAAGATTTTGGGCCGGGAGAGAAAAAAGGGGAAACCCAAAAACAAAAAAGAACTGGGCCGGAGAAGGAAAAAAGGGGGGGGGGGGGGGGGGGGCCCGGGGAACCAAAACAATAAAAATCTGGGGCCCGGGGAGGACCGTGAACCAAAAACCCAAAAAAGATCGGGGCCCGGGGGAGTACCGGTTTAACCAACAACAAAAAGAATTTGGGGCCCGGGAAATACCGTGAACCAACAACAAAAAATCTGGCCGGGGGAGTACCGGTGAAAAACCAACCCAAAAAAAAGATCTGGGCCGGGAATTTCCCCGGGGAACCAAAAACAATAAAAAATCGGGCCGGGGAGACCGGGGGAACCAAGAACAAAAAGATCTGGGCCGGGAGATAAACCCTTTAACCAAACAACAAGAAACTGGCCGGGGGAGTACCGGGGGAACCAAAAACAACAAAAAATCGGGGCCCCCAGATTTCCTGAACCAACAAACAAAATTAGGTTTCCGGGGAACCCCCCCCTTTTTCCAAAGAACCGGGGCAAACAAAACAAAACCCAAAACCCAGAACCCAAAAACCGGGGGGGAAACCCCCAACCAAAAAAAAAACCCCCCAACCCCCCAAAACCCCCAAAAACAACAAAATCCTTTAAAAAAACCTAACCAAAAACAAAAACACCAAAACCAACCCCAAAAACAAAAAACATGGGGGGGGAACCTGCAAACAACAAAACCCAAACCAAACCAACAACAAAAACACACCACAAACCACCAAAAACAACAAAACCCATAATCCCCCCCCCCAAAAACCCCGACCCCCAAGATCCCCCCCTTCCCCTTACCCCCCCCCCCAAAAATGATTCCCCCCCCCAAATTTTAAAAAAAAAACCCCTCCCCCCCAACCCCAAATAGGGGGCCAAGTTCCCTGACCCCCTTAAAATCCGGGGAAAACACCAAACAACCAACAAAAAGAATTCTGGGCCCCTTTAGGGGGAAACGGGGGAAAAAAAAAAGTTGGGGCCAAAGGGAACCCAAAAAAAAAAGGGCAGGGGGGAGGGGAAAACCAAAAAGAATGGGGGGAGAGCCCTCCAAAAAAAAAAGCAGGGGGAATTGGGAAAAAAAACCCAAAAAACTTCCAGAGAAGGAAAAAAACAATTGGGAAACGGGGGGAGGTGCCCAAAAACAAAAAAAGAACGGGCCGGTAAGAGTTTGAAAGGGAAAAAAAATCGGGCCAAGTATGAACCAAAAAAACAAGGGATTGGGGGCCAGAGACCCCTAAAAAAACCCCAACAAAAAAGGGCCGGGAAAGAAAAGAAAAACTAGAGAATCAACCGGGAGAGTAGTAAAAAGAACAAAAAGATTGGGGGGGAAAGACCCGGAAACCCTGGAAAACCAAAAAAATTGAAAAGAGGCCCCCCCCCTTTTTAAAAAGGAAACCGGGGGGAAAAACTTTTAGGGGGAAAACAATACACCCAAAAACCCCCCCCCCGGACCCCCCCAAAACCCCCCCAAAAACACAAACCCCCAAAAACCCCCCCAAAAAAAATCAATTAAACACAAAAACAATAAAAGACACAACCCACAAAACAAAAAAAAAAAAACCCCTGGAAATGAAAACCCCACAAACACCAAACAACCCCAAAACACAAAACCCCCACAACAAAACACCCCAAAACACAACAAAAAAAACCCCAAAAAATTTCCCCAAAAAAAAATCCGGTCCCACCGGGTCCCAAAAACCCCCCCCTCCCTTTCCCTTCCCCCTCCCCATCCCCCCCCCCCTCTCCCCCACCCCCTTCCCAAATCCCCCCACCCCCCCTTCCCAAAATACCCCCAAGCAAACCCCCTTTTTTCCTTAACCCCTCCCCCCCTTTCCCCCCCCCCAAAACCTCCCAAACCTTTTCAAAAAAAGAATAATGTTTATTAAAATCAGGGTGGAAAACAAAAATGGGTTTCCCGAAAGAACAAGGGGAAAACCCCCAAGGGGCAAAAGAAAAATCAAAGGGAAAACAAAACTCACCCAAAAAAACAGAAAAAAGCCCCCCGAATAAACCCCAGGGAAAAAAAGAAGGAAGGGGGGGAGGATTGCCCCGGCCCTTAAAAAAGGGAGGGTTTTAAAAAAAGGAAAAAGGCCGGGAAAGGGATAAAGTAGGGAAAAAAACCAAAAACCCAAGGGGGAAAAAAAGGGATTAAACAGAATGTACCCCACCCCAAATGGGGGGAGGCCAAGGGGAAAATAGAGAAGCCAACCGGGAATGGTTGAAAACTAGCCAAGTGGGGGCCAAAGACACACAAGGCCCGGAAAACCAAAGGGAAAATTTAAGGAACAACCCCAAAAAATTGCTTGGAAACTTGGGAAAACCCCTGGGGTCCCCAAAAATGGGGGGGCCAAGGGGGAAAAGGATGGGACGGAAAATTGATCAACTTTTTGGAAACCCCAAAAGAAAAAGGGAAAAAATGGGAACCAAAAAAAACGGGGGAAAAAAAAATTGAAAATTTTGGGAAAGAAAAAAGAAGAAAGGCCCCAGCAGGAAAATTTTTTCGGGAATATTGGGGGTTTGGTAAAAAAAGAAAGGGGGAAAACCCTACAAAAAGGGGGAAAACTCAACGGGAATTTTTTCAAGAAAACAGTTTTTGGGAAGGAGGGGGTAAAAAGGAAAAACCCCAGAAAAAAAAGAGGGAAAGGGAAAAACAAGGAGAGGGGATTTTTTCCCCCGGGAAAAGGGAAAAATGGGGGGAAAAACAGAAGGAGGGGCACCCCAAAGGGAAGGGGCAAAAAGGGTTACAATTTAAAAGGTTAAAAAAAAAGGAACCCCCGGAAAAATTTAAAAATTTCCAAAACCAAGAACCAATTTTCCCCCCCCAGTTAAAAAACTCCCCCCCCAAAAAGAAAAACCCCTAGCCATCAAAATTCCCCCAAAATTTCCCCCCCAACCCTTTTAAAAAGCCAATCTTAGGGAAAAAAGTTAAGGGGGTCAAAAGGTAATCAAATAAAAAGGGTGGATGGGGAATTTAAAGAAACGACAGGGAGGTATGTCAGGAGCTCAACACAAGATTTAAAGAAGTATTTACAGTGGAAACCAGTAGGACTCCAGGAAATCAGAGCAGGGGGTGCACCAGCAAGTGCTGGATGAGGTACATATAACCAAGGAGGAGGTGAAGAAGCTGCTATGCGAACTTGACACCTCAAAGGCGGTGGGACCAGACAACATCTCTCCGTGGGTCCTTAAAGAGGGAGCAGAGACATTGTGTGTACCATTAACGAAGATCTTCAACACATCATTTGAAACTGGGCAACTCCCTGAGGTATGGAAGATGGCAAATGAAGTCCCAATTTTTAAAAAGGGAGACAGACATGAGGCACTAAACTACAGACCTGTATCACTAACGTGTATAGTATGCAAGGTCATGGAGAAGATCATCAGGACGAGAGTGGTGTAGCACCTGGAAAGAAACAAGTGTATAATTGACAACCAGCGTGGTTTCAGGGAGGAAAAATCCTGTGTCACAAACCTATTAGAGTTTTATGACAAGGTGACAGAAGTAAGACAAAAGAGAGAGGGGTGGATCGACTGCATTTTTTTGGACTGCAAGAAGGCCTTCGACACAGTTCCTCACAAGAGGTTACTGCAAAAGCTAGAGGATCAGGCACATATAACAGGAAAGGCACTGCAATGGATAAGAGAATACCTTACAGGGAGGCAACAACGAGTCATGGTACGTGATGAGGTATCAAAGTGGGCGCCTGTGACAAGCGGGGTTCCACAGGGGTCAGTCCTAGGACTTGTGCTGTTCTTGGTATATGTGAATGACGTAACGGAAGGGATAGACTCAGAAGTGTCCTTGTTTGCGGACGATGTGAAATTAATGAGAAGAATCAAATCGGATGAGGATCAGGCAGGACTACAAAGAGACCTGGACAGGCTACAAGCCTGGTCCAGCAACTGGCTCCTTGAGTTTAACCCTGCCAAATGCAAAGTCATGAAGATTGGGGAAGGCAAAGAAGACCGCAGACACAAATAGTTTAGATGGCCAAAGTCTGCAAACCTCACTCAAGGAAAAAATCTGGGGTGAGTATAACACCGAGCATATCTCCTGAGGCGCACATCAATCAGATAACTGCTGCAGCATACGGGCGCCTGCAAACCTACGGATAGCGTTCCGATACCTCAGTGAGGAGTCGTTCAAGACTCTGTATACCATTTACGTCAGGCCCATACTGGAGTATGTAGCACCAGTTTGGAATCCACACCTAGTCCAGCACGTCAAGAAATTAGAGAAAGTGCAAGGTTTGCAACAAGACTAGTCCCAGAGATACGGGGATTGTCCTACGAAGAAAGGTTGAGGGAAATCGGCCTGACGACACTGGAGGCCAGGAGGGTCAGGGGAGACATGATAACGACATATAAAGTACTGCGCGGAATAGACGAGGTGGACAAAGACGGGATGTTCCAGAGATGGGACACAGACACAAGAGGTCACAATTGGAAGTTGAAGACTCAGATGAATCAAAGGGATGTTAGGAAGTATTTCTTCAGTCATAGAGTAGTCAAGCCGTGGAATAGCCTAGAAAGTGAAGTAGTGGAGGCGGGAACCATACATAGTTTTAAGGCGAGGTATGATAAAGCTCATGGAGCAGGGAGAGAGAGGACCTAGTAGCAATCAGTGAAGAGGCGGGGCCAGGAGCTATGAATCGACCCCTGCAACCACAAATAGGTGAGTACAAATAGGTGAGTACACAACACACACACACACACACACACACACACACACACACAAACACACACACACACACAACACACACACACACACACACACACACACACACACACACCACACACTCGCACACACACTCACACACACACACACACACACACACACACACAACACACACACACACACACACACACACAGCACACACACACAAACACACACACACACACACACACACACACACACACACACACATCACACACACACACACACACACACACACACACACACACACACACACACACACATACACACACACACACACACACTCGCATACACACACGCAAAGGTTTGCAACAAGACTAGTCCCAGAGTTAAGAGGTATGTCCTATGATGAGAGGTTAAGGGAAATCAACCTGACGACACTGGAGGACAGGAGAGATAGGGGGGACATGATAACGACATACAAAATACTGAGAGGAATTGACAAGGTGGACAAAGACAGGATGTTCCAGAGATTGGACTCAACAACACGGGGACACAGTTGGAAGCTGAAGACACAGATGAATCAAAGGGATGTTAGGAAGTATTTCTTCAGCCACAGAGTAGTCAGGAAGTGGAATAGTTTGGGAAGCGATGTAGTGGAGGCAGGATCCATACATAGCTTTAAGCAGAGGTATGATAAAGCTCACGGCTCAGGGAGAGTGACCTAGTAGCGATCAGTGAAGAGGCGGGGCCAGGAGCTCGGACTCGACCCCCGCAACCTCAACTAGGTGAGTAACTAGGTGAGTACACACACACACACACACACACACACACACACACACACACACACACACACACACACACACACACACACACACACACACACACACACACACGCACCAGGGGTCCTCACATCAGAGTGGTAAGATACTTAAACCAGGCACGTGTGGGTCTTTGGAGTGTAAGAGCCTCTATCAGAAGAGCTGTCTCCTATGTGGCTGTTAAACCACTAAACCAACCTGTAAGTCTTAAGTTTATGTGTGTGTATGTATGTGTATTTACAGTCAGGAGACGGATGTCAGTGAACATTATAATGTTGGTGGCAGTAACCACACTTTGATGGCACTCTGACAAGGAAGCACCGGAACTATCAACCATCTTACCGTCGTGGAGGAGGATAAAGCTAACCTGAGATGTGTCAGTCATGGAGGAGTTGATGACTCTCGCCACCACGACGTAATCATGCAACTTCACCCCGATCATAACAACAGCAACAACGATGGTGGAACTGTCATCAGATTTTGTCTGAAGGTCTGAGTTTCTTGTTACACCATGAGTAGCTTGACTGTCCTGAGGATGAATATCGACTACCTGCACCAGGTCTTCTCTAGACTATATAACTACAATTTCTCTCTCGTATTATTAGTACCACAGACGTCATGATCTGCGGATCATCAGCAGAGTGATGGAGACCTGACTCTTAGTTCCTACAGATACACACTTACACACACCCACGCACACACATACATACACACACACACACACACACACACACACACACACACACACACACACACACACACACACACACACACAGGCTACAAGCCTGGTCCAGCAACTGGCTCCTTGAATTTAACCCTGCCAAATGCAAAGTCATGAAGATTGGGGAAGGGCAAAGAAGACCGCAGACACAATATAGTTTAGATGGCCAAAGACTGCAAACCTCACTCAAGGAAAAAGATCTGGGGGTGAGTATAACACCGAGCATATCTCCTGAGGCGCACATCAATCAGATAACTGCTGCAGCATACGGCGCCTGGCAAACCAACGGATAGCGTTCCGATACCTCAGTAAGAATTCGTTTAAGACTCTGTACACCATCTACGTCAGGCCCATACTGGAGTATGCAGCACCAGTTTGGAATCCACACCTAGTCAAGCACGTCAAGAAATTAGAGAAAGTGCAAAGGTTTGCAACAAGACTAGTCCCAGAGCTACGGGGATTGTCCTATGAAGAAAGGTTGAGGGAAATCGGCCTGACGACACTGGAGGCCAGGAGGGTCAGGGGAGACATGATAACGACATATAAAATACTGCGCGGAATAGACGAGGTGGACAAAGACGGGATGTTCCAGAGATGGGACACAGACACAAGAGGTCACAATTGGAAGTTGAAGACTCAGATGAATCAAAGGGATGTTAGGAAGTATTTCTTCAGTCATAGAGTAGTCAGGCCATGGAATAGCCTAGAAAGTGATGTGGTGGAGGCAGGAACCATACATAGTTTTAAGGCGAGGTATGATAGAGCTCATGGGGCAGGGAGAGAGAGGACCTAGTAGCAATCAGCGAAGAGGCGGGGCCAGGAGCTGTGACTCGACCCCTGCAACCACAAATAGGTGAGTACAAATAGGTGAGTACACACACACACAGTTACCTATCTGTTCATTATCAACTCACGGTGACAGTAGAGATGCGCCCTCACAACTGTGTGTGTGTTTATAAAACTCTATACACTGTGACGTTTTTAATTATAAATAAGACTGTAAACAAACATCCTTCAGTGTACGAGCTGCTCATTTTTTGATGTACTGTCAAGTGAACTTATAAGAAAACTCACACAGTGTAGAGAAGCTTCGTAGGAGAGCTGAGTGCAGTGTGTTTTAACTGTTGTCCCAATCTCTGCCACTTTGCCACTTGAAGAGGAACACGCGCCTCTACCACTTGGTGTGATCATAGTGTGGAAGAATGTTGAAATGCGCACTGGACACTCTGACCTTCCCAGCTGTGAGCAACCAACTTTGACCTTCCTCTCTCGAAATCCCATTTTTTTTTTTGTTCGTTTTCTGGTCCTTGTGGACTTGAAGTTGTTGCATGTGTAACCAAACTGTACCAATTCCGCAGGAAGAATTTACTCTGTGGTTGTTCAAATCTTAGTGAAATGTGTTCTTTGGTCTCTGGGAGAAAACAACATTGAAATGTGTGGACACGGAGAGAAGGGAAGCCCTAGCTTGCTAGGCTTGTCGCGGTCACCCATGCCGGAGCTGACACTATCTTCAAGAATTTTTCTAATTTTTGGCTGTCTGAGCATCTTTTGCATTATTTTTCACCGGCAGTGGTAGCTCAGCAGAGAACTACCGGACTTACTCTTTTTTTATACTTTATTTAAAACCTCATATACATAATACATACATAGGTCAACCATACCTAAAACTTGTCAACAGTATTGATAACCGATACTAATAAGCTACCCATCCAACAGGTAACGGAAACGCATTTACAATAACTCTAAATGCAATCCTAGCATCACTGTAGGCTTGTAATCAAGACCTCGTTACGGATAATTATATCTCCATGACGTTACGAAGTCATTTCGTGATTTTATGGTTTCCTCAAATACTGACTTATAATACCCAGTAAATACATTGCGCATACACAAGCTCAGGACTGCTGATATCAACACTCAGACATTTTATATATTAGTGTCATCTTATATTAATGTAAATAACGTAAAACGTATATACACTCGAGACGTGATATCATTAACTTGACAGATTATAATAAAAAAAAGCGCTAAACCCACTAGTGTCACAGCGCTGCCTTGGGCAGAAAATTTGTCATTCAAGTAGGCTTTGTATGGATCAGACGATAAATGACTGAGTTTTGGGACACTTGTAATGTTCGTACAGTGTAGTGTGGTCCTGCCTCTGTACGTACACTTTACACTTGATATAACTGAGTTTCATACAAAACACTAGTGGTAAGTGTACTCACAACCAACATACCTGAGTGTTCTCTAAGGGAGACGAATGAGACACACAGACTCTTGAGAATATATATACGTAGAAGATACTTCAGAACTTAGTTCTTAACTTGCTGTTATAACACGTTTAGTGGAGGGAAGGGCATGGTCACACTGCTGTAACAAGTTACTGGAGGGAAGGACAAGGTCACACTGATGTAACAAGTTACTGGAGGGAAGGACAAGGTCACACTGCTGTAACAAGTTACTGGAGGGAAGGACAAGGGTTTCCACGGGCTGTAAAAAGTTACGGGGGAAGGACGGGGCACACTGTTGTAACAAGTTACGGGAGGGAAGGACAATTTAAAACGGGGCTGTAACAAGTTACTGGGGGGAAGGAAAGGGTTTAAAACGGGCTGTAACAATTACTGGAGGGAAGGAAAAGGCCCACACTGCTGTAACAATTTACTGGGGGGAAAGGACAAGGTCCCCATTTGTTTGTAACAATTCTGGGGGGAATTTAAAGCGTATTTAAAACCAGGAAATTTAAACATATGGGAAAATAACCTAATTAATTATCACATTTTTCCCATGAGGCTTTACCCCCAAAGCTTTGTAAAAAAGTGTGAAAAAAGCGACTGAAAAGGACGGGTGGCCATAGATACAAAAAAAAAACCCGGTGTCAACTGCGGGGGACCAAGCCCTCTTCAACATGTTTTTCCACCAACATCAGAAATTTTTGCCGGACCCGAAGCCCTTTGGGGGCCCCAAGGCAAGCGGCCAGTTTTCCGCAACATGAAACGGGCCCAAGCGGGCTTGTGACGGCTAAAAGTCCAGCGGGCCGCTAATACAAACAGCCGGGGCTGTTTCTGGTAGGAAAGACACAACCCAAAACAAAACATAACAAGCGTCATAAGAAACCTAAAACAGAATTTTTTCCCCATAAACCCGTTCAGTGATTTGCCTTGGGAAATACTTCAAAAAAATGAAACGTTGAAAACGAGAAGCGAATTTTCAAAATTTTTTAAAAGGGGAAGAAAAAAAGGAAATAGAGGAAAAACAAGAAGAAAAATGAAACAGAACACTAACAACAAAAAACAGTAGTGTAAACTTATGTGAGAGCCATTTTTTAAGGGGAAACCCTTTTTGGGGGATTTAAGAGAGAAAGACCGTTATCACTCCCCACTCACACCACACACACACCCCCACACACAACAACACACACACACACACACACCAAAACACACACACACACACACACACACACAACCCAAAATACAGAACCCTTTTCTCTGACAGTATTTTTTGCAAAGTCATGGGGAAAAAAATTATCAAGGGGAGTGGTCCCAACACCTGGAAAAGGGAAAAAGATAAAATAAAACCAAACATGGGGTTTATGGAAACAAATCTTGTATCCCAAAAACCTTTCCCGGAGTTTTTTTGACAAGGTTTAAAAGAAGTAAGACACGAGAGGGGGTGGGGGAAATTTTCGTTTTCCTAACCCGCAGGAAGGCCTTTTAACAAGTTCCCCCACAAGAGATTAGGGGTCAGAAGCCTGGAGGATCAGGGGCATGAAAAAGGGGGGGCACTGCAAAGGATAAGGGAAATACCTGGGCAGGGGGGCAGCAACGAGTCATGGGACGGAAGAGGTTTTCACAGTGGGGGGTGTTACGGGGCGGGGTCCCACAGGGGTGAAGTTCTAAAGGGCCCGTTGGGTATTTTTGATATATTTTTAAAGAAAATGAAGGGGAAGGAAAAGACTCTGAAATGTCCCCCCGTTCGCAGATGCTGAAATTGATTTAGAAGAATTAAAAACGACGAGGATGAGGCAGGACGCAAAGGGGACCCGGAAAAGGCTGGCATGTTTGGCCAGAACTGGCCCCCCCGAATTCAAAACCAGCCAAATGCAAAGTCATGAAGATTGGGGGGGGCAAAGAAAACCGGGAGACAGAATTTTAGGCTAGGTGGGGCAAAGACTACAGACCTCCTCAAAGGGAAAAAAAGACCTTTTTGGGGGGACCATAACAACCCGGGAAAACACCGGAGGCACACATCAAACCAAATAAACCCCCTCACATTACGGGCGCCTTGGGAAACCTGAGAATAGCGTTTTCCCATAACCCTTAAAAAGGGAAACGTTTTAAGACACGTACACTTGTATGTTAGGCCCAAAACTGGAGTAGCACCCCCAGTCCCGGAACCCCCACCTGGTTTAAGAACGTCAAGAATTAGAGAAAGTACAAAGGTTTGCAACAAGGCTATTTCCCCAAACCAAGGGAAAGTCGTACGAGGGGAAAAGGTTTTAAGGGGAAAACGGAAATGACTAACTGGAGGAAAGGAAGGGTAGGGGGACATGAAAACGACATACCCGGGTACTGCGGGGAATAGCAAGGTTTTCAGAGATAGGAGGTTTTCCCAAAAGGAAGGGGGACAGGGCCCAAGGGGCCAAAACTGGAAGCTGAAGACTCAGAAAGAGGGCCGGGGCGTTAGGGGGAAAAATTTTTTTCGTCATAGAGTCGTCAGAAGGGGGAAATAATACAAGGGAAGTTTTTGGAGGAAAGGGAAACCCTACAAAGTTTTAAGAAGAGGGAAAGACAAAAACTCAGGAAGCAGAGAGAGAGAGGACCCAGTAGCGATCAGTGAAGAGGCGGGGCCAGGAGCTGAGTCTCGACCCCTGCAACCACAATTAGGTGAGTACACACACTCACACACACACACACACACACACACACACACACATGTTAGGAAGTATTTCTTCAGTCATAGAGTTGTCAGGCAGTGGAATAGAAAGTGGCGTACTGAAGGCGGGAACCATACATAGTTTTAAGGTTAGGTGTGATGAAGCTCATGGAGCAGGAAGAGAGAGGACCTAGTAGCAATCAGTGAAGAGCCGGGGCCAGGAGCTATGAATCGACCCCTGCAACCGCAAATAGGTGAGTAGACACACACACACACACACACACACACACACACACACACACACACACACGCACATTCACACATACACACACACACACATACACACACACACACCACACACACACACACACACACACACACACACACACACACACATCACACACACACACAACACACACACACACACATACAAACACACACACATAACACACACACACACACACAAACCACACCACAATACACACACACACACACACATACACATACACACACACACGTGAAGCAGTATCGCTGAATAGTGCTCACAGGAATTTAGCGTTCTAGTGCTGTCTAGATAGTATTAGCGGTCATCGTACGTGAGTGATCAGGTGAACATACCCACAAGAGTGTAATAGCTTTCAAGAGTGCGAATAATGAATAAATCAAGAAGTTTACACATTTAAATTTGAATGAGATTGTGATGAGGGAGGGTAGCAGTCAGTCGATCAGGCTGCTGGTGCAGTGTTGACACAAAATATCCAAACAGTCATAATTGGGTTAACGTGTGATCTAAATATTAACAAATAATATGTAAGATTGGGTATAGCGCAGTCTTAGTGATAAGGTCATAAAAGAGTGAATAAGTTAAGTAAATACTGAAAGTAAGAAAAAATTAGTCAATCCCCAGCTGTTGGTTTTTGTGAAAGGGAGCTAACATATCAGACTTGTTATGACCATAATACTGTACTAAAGAAAAAAGGGGGGAAATACCAAGCCCTTAAAAGAAAAAAAAAAGAAAAATAAAAAAACAAAAAAAATTTGATAAACCGAAGGGTTACAAAACCTTGAAGGGGTTTTTTGGGGGCCAAAAAGCCCGGGGCCTCCATTGGGGTTTTTGCAACCATCCCTTTCCCTATTTGTGGGAAAAAATTTTGGGGTTTGGGTTTCAAAATTCCCCAGGTCTGGGGGCCCTGTGGTTGTACCCTATACCCCCTCCTCCCCCCTTTTCCATTTCCCCCGGGTTAGTGGGTAAAACCCCCTTGATAATGTTTGGGAATTTACTAAAACCCCCCAGTAACCCGGGAAAGGGTTGCCATGACCCCCCCAGGGAGCCTATTGACCCCCCCTTGTACCCTAGTGACCCCCCGTGAGCCTGGGAAACCTTTCCCCGTGTACCCTTGGCCCCCCCCGGTACCCTTTATAAACCCCCCCGGTAGCCTAAAAAAAACCCCCCGTGTAGCCTAGTGACCCCCCGTGTAGAAAGTGACCCCCCCGTTTTTAGCTAGTAACCCCCCGGGGTTCCTATGCCCCCCCCCGGGTACCCTAGGGGGAAACCCCCGTTAGCCTAGTAACCCCCCGGTGGGCCTTTGTGACCCCCGTGAAGCCTGGGGCCCCCCCCGTGAGCCTATTGCCCCCCCTTACCCAGTAAACCCCCCTTTGTGGGCCTATTTGACCCCCCTCCCAGCGACAAGCTAGTAAAAAAGGGTACGTACTTTAAAAAACACACGTTTTTGCCCCCTTAAAAAAGTAGGCACTTTAAAAAACACGTGTGCACCATTAAACAATACGTACAAAAACACACTTGCACCGTAAAAAAAAACCGCACATACAAACACACTGTGCACCAAAACAAGTACGCAATACAAACAAACGTGTGCACCAGTAAACAATACGCCCTTAAAAAACAAACGGTCACCAGTAAAAAGTACGCCATACAAACACACTGTGCACCATAAAAAAGTACCCCTTTAAAAAAACAACGGGTGCACCAAAAAAACAAGTACGACATAAAAACACACGTGGGGCCCCATAAACAAGTAGACATACAAACCACGTTTTCCCCATTAAACAATTTACCAATACAAACACACGTGTGAAACCAGAAAAACAAGTAGGGAATTTCAAACAAACGGGGTGCACCATAAACAAGTACGCACATAAAAACACACTGTGCCCCAGTAAACAATTTTCCCCATACAAACACACGTGTGCCCGAAAAACAAGTACGCACATACAAACACACTGTGCACCAAAAACAATTTTACGCCCAAAAAAAACCCCACGTTGCCCCAGTAAACAATTTACGAAACATACAAAACACATGTGCACCAGAAAACCAAGTACGAAACTACAAACACACTTGTGCACCAGAAAAATTTAAATTTTTAAAACATTAAAAAAATTAATAAAAATTGTAAGGTAAAAAAGAATAATCCAAAAACCTTCAAAAAAAAGAAGCCTTTTTCAAACAGGGGCCCAAGAAAACCGGTAACCAAGAAAAAAAACGGGGGCCCAAGTAGGGAAACCCAAACAACAACAAAACCAGGTTACCGGTAAAAAAAAGAACCAAACAAAAACGGGGGCCCCCGGGGGTTCCCGTAACCAAAAAACAAGTTCCCGGAAAAAGAACCCACCAAAAAAACCCCAAAACCCGGGGACCAAAAAACCCAAGAACAACAAACCCCCGTGGGACCGTAACCAAGAACAACAAAAACTCCGGGGACCGGTAAACCCAAGGGAACAACAAACCCGGGGGACCAAAAAACCCCGGGAACAACAAAATCTGGGCCGGGAAAACCCGGTAACCCAAAAAACAAACGGTGGCCCGGGAAAAGGAAAATACCCCGGTTTTGAACCAAAACAAGAAACTTCCCGGGTCCCGGGGAACAAGCCCAACAAAACCTGGGCCCGGAAAAGGTAGGGGAACCAACAAACAAGGGGAAATCGGGGCCCCGGGAAAAAACCCGGTGAAACCAAAAAACAAGAGGGGCCTAAAAAGTTACCAAAAAAAAAAACCCATCAAAAACGGGGGCCCCCAAAAAAACCCGGTGAACAAAAAACCAACAAGTTGGGGGCCCGGAATTTTTTTAAAAACAAGAAAAAAAGGGAATTGGGGAAAAAAAAACCTTAAAAAACCAAGGGGGAAAAATCGGGGGGGAGAGTACCCGGTAAACCCAAACAAAACAAAAGATCGGGGCCGGGGAGAGTCCCGGTGAACCAAAAAACGAAGATCGGGGCCCCGGGAGGGGGTACCGGTTTGAACCAAAAAACCAAAGGGATGGGGGCCCGGGGGAGAGTACCGGGGGGAACCAAAAAACAAAAGACGGGGCCGGGGGAGGGGTTCCGGTGAACCAAAAAACGAAAAATCGGGGGCCGGGAGGAAACCGGGTTGAACAAAAAACAAAAGGATCGGGGCCCGGGGGAAGTCCCGGGGGAAACCCAACAAAACAAAATTTCTGGGCCGGGAGAGTACCGGTAAAACCAAAGGGAACAACGAAATCGGGGGGGGGGAAAGTACCGGGGAACCAAAAAAAACGAAGATCTCCCCCGGGGAGGGGGGTACCGGTGACCAAAAAAACGAAGATCGGGGGCCGGGGGGGGGGATCCCTTTTAAACCAACAAAACGAAGATCGGGGCCGGGAAAAGGTAGGGTAAACCCAAAAAAACGAAGATCTGGGCCGGGAGAGTCCCCGGGGGAACCCAACAACAACGAGGGGGGGCCGGGGAGTCCCGGGTAAAACCAAGAACAAGGGGAAGATCGGGGGCCGGAGTGTACCGGGGGAAACCAACAACAACAAAAGTTTGGGGCCCGGGAAGAGTACCGGGGAAAAAAGAACAAGGGAAGATCGGGGCCGGGAATTTCCCGGGGGAACCAAAAAAACCGAAAATCGGGGCCGGGGAGAGTCCCGGTTTGAACCAAGAACAACGAAGTTTGGGCCCAGAGAGTCCCGGTAAACCCAAAGAAAAACGAAGATCGGGGCCCGGGGAAGAAACCCGGTGAAAAAGAACAACGAAGTTTTTGGGCCCGGAAGGAAACCGGGTTGAACCAAGAAAAAAACGAAGATCGGGGCCCGGGGAGAGTCCCGGGGGAAACCCAAACCCAAACAACGAAGATCGGGGCCCGGGAGACCCCCGGGGTGAACCAAAAAAACGAAGATCTGGGCCGGGAGTGTCCCGGTAACCAACAAAAAACAAAGTTTCTGGGCCGGAAGAGCCCCCGGTAAAAACCAAGAAAACGAAGACGGGGCCCGGGAGATCCCGGGTGAACCAAAGAACAACGAAAATTGGGGCCGGGAGAAAAGGAAACCAAAAAAGGGGGGAAACCAAAGAAAAAAGAAGTTTGGGCCCGGGGAGAGACTGGTAAACAATGAACAATAACAAATAGTGTTAAGGACCCCCCCCTTTTTTTCAAAAAACGACAACTAGAAAACCCCAACACACAAAAACCCAAAAAGTGTACAAAAATTAATGTTATTAGATATATTAGTGATATTAAAAAGGGAAATTTTGATTTTGTTTTTTTTTTTTTATAATCTTCAAAAGAGTAGCGTAACCTTAGTTGGGGCCCCCCCCCGCCACACCCACCCCCCACACCCCCACCACACCCAAAACACCCCCAACACCCCCCACACCCCCACACCCCCAACCCCCCCACACACCCCACACCCCCCCCCACAAAACCCCACACACACCCACAAAACCCAAACCCCAACCCCCCCAACACACCCACCCCCACACCCACACACCCCACCCCAAACCCACACCCCACCCACCCACACACCCCCACCCCTCCCCACACAACCCACACACCCCCACACCCCACACCCCCAACCCCACCCACACCCCACCCCCACCAACCACACCCACACACACACAACCACACCCCCCACACACACACACACACACAAAACACACACACACACACACAAACACCCCCACCACACACCCAAACCCACACCCACCCCCACACACACCCACACAAAACCCACCCCCACTCCCACACACACCCACACACCCCACACACTTTCCACACACCCCCACCACACCCCCACACACTCCCACCCCCCCACCACCCCACACCACACCCACACACACCCCACACACACCACCACACACCACAACCAACACACACACACACACACACCACACACACCCCAAAACACACACCCCAACACAACACATGCACACTTTTGGCAGATTTCAAAAAATACACTCCCCCCCCCCCACTGACATCTCACTCCTTCACCTGAAAACCCCCTTTTTCCCTTTCTTTCACCCTCCCCCTCCCCCCCCCTCTCCCCCTTCCCCCTCCCCTCTTTTCACCCCAACCACTTCCTTCACTCCCCCTTCCCCCCCCCCTCCCCCCCTACCCTCCCCATACCAAAAGCCCTCCCTACCTCCCCCCCCCAACACTCTGACATACACAATATAACCTAAAATACAAATTACATGGGTTTTCCCACCTGAGACAATAAGGATGAAAAAAAAAGGGGGTTTCCGGGAGAGAAACAAAAAAAACCAAAGGGGACAGGAGGGGGAAACTGCAAGGGGAAATTGGGCTGCAGAGTCAAAAAAAGGGAACTTAAATAAAAAAAAGAAATAGAAGAACTTAGCTTTAAAGGGGAAGAGGGGAATAGAAAGGGAAAAGGGGCGGGAAAAGTGGAGGCGCAGGTCAAAGCAGCAGAAGGCCAGGATACAGATTTTTAGAAAGAACTGAAAATCTGAAAACAGCCTAAAAAAACTGAAGAAATTTTGTGATTGACAACAGAGACGTTTACCTCATCACAAAAAAGGGGGGACTGTAGGGAAAAAAGGGGGAAAAACAGCATGTAAAACCAATCTGGGGAGACTGAAATTTAAATGAAAGAGCAAAGTTTTATATGTGGAGCCTAAAACCCACAGCGGGCCCCAAGGAAAAAGGGCCGGGAAAAGGGAAAAAATGTTAGGCCACGACCCCCAAGAAACTTAGCTAGTGAAACTGAAAAAAGGGAAAACTGCAATGGAGGAAATCAAATTGAATGGGGGATACCCGGGGTATGCAGTGGGGGGCATGAAAAGGGGGAGGGTCAGGGCTTTGTGTATGGGGTCCAGGGGAAATTGAAGGGGAAAAAATTTTGAAGCAAGAAAAAAAAAGGAAAAAAAAAAAAATTTAAAACATTTATGAAAAGCAATAGGAGAAGACGACAGGGGCCCAGCTGGAAATTTTCGGAGAAAAAGGGGGTTTTTGGTAAAAAAAAAGAACCCGGCCAATTTAAAGTGACCTTCAAGGGGGAAAAAACGACCGGGCAGGAAACCTGCAGGGGAAAAACACGAATTTAAAGGGGCATGCCCGCATTTCGGAAGGTGTATTTGACCGCGGAAAAGAACAAAGCCCGAAAGGAAGAAACAGAGGGGGAGATGGTTTCAAAAGGGGAAAGGAGGAAAGAGAGGGGATGGAGAAGACAAAACAGGAGATCACAACCCCAGGAAGATCAAATACACCTCCCTCACAACTTCCTATAAAAAGCCTCTCAACCCGGTCAACCCCAGTGCAAAACCAAAAACTCTAAACCAAAAAACCCCCCTCCACATCCAAAGGCCCCCCCCCATGCATTACAAAAATCCACCCCCACAGAACCAACCCTTTTCCTTATCAGGTCTCCCCTTCCCCAACCCCAATACACCTTCCCCCGACCACAATCTTAGAAAAGAAGTTGAAGGTTTTTGGTATGCAAAAGCAGATGGAATAACAAATTTAAATATGAGGAGTGGCACGAAAGAACAAGGGGAAAAATCCCCAGACATAAAAGCACTCAAGAAAAAAAAAACTCACCAGAATAATAAAAGATTCAATCTTTCCATCTGGAAAATCAAAAACTCAGGGAAAAACAGAGGAGGGAGGGGGGGGGGAGAGGAGTTGCCCGCTCCTTTTAAAAAACCAATGGGGGTTTTAGGGAAAAAGGGAAAGGGAAAGGATGGCACGGCGAAAGGGGCTACCTTTTGTAGGGAAAAATCCCTCCCGAGGGGCATAAGGGGATAATTGCAAAATAATGTACAACCCAAACCCCAGAATGCAGGAGGGGCCAAAAAAAAGAATACGATGAAAAGCAACAGAGCAAAAGGGCGCCACACTAGCCGAGGTTGGGCCCGGGGAGCACAAAAGGGGGGGCAAATTTTCTAATTAAAGGGTGATTTTTAATCAAAAAGGAGATTTACTGGGAAAACCTTGGGGCCCCATGGGGGCCCGGTACATGGAGGCCCCAAAATTATTGGGGTGTTGGTTTCGGGAAAAACCCCCTTCCAACATGTTAAAAGACACTACCGAGAGAGAGAGGAGAGGGGGAACCAGCAAAACTGGACCTTGTATTTTACCTTGAGTAGTTTTTGACATCCCAGGATTCATTTTTGAAAGGGGCCCCCGGGAGCCTTGTGATCATGTGGTTTTGTGCTTCGACTACATAGTTGAGCTCCAAGTGGGGAGAGCAGCAGGAATAGGGTGGGGAAAAAAACCCAAAATACAAAAGGGGGGAATACCAGGGTTGGGGGAACTTTCTTTTAAAACATTCAGGGGAGAAGGGAACTGACAGGAAAACCAGTACAAGAAATGATGGACTATGTAGGAAAAAAAAATTTTTAAAGGGGGCAGAGGAGAGGTTTTTTTCCCAAGGGAAACGAAATAATGGGAAAAAAAGAAAAGAGTCCCTTTGGTTTTACCCAAAGGTGTAGGGGGGGCAAAAAACTAGGTTTTACAAAAGGGAAAAGAGAAAAGTACAAAAGGGCAAAATCAGGAAAATAAAGAAAAACAGCCGGGGAAAAGGGCCGAAAAGAATATGCCCCAGATAAGAAAAGGGAAACTCAGAGACAATAAAAGGGAAAAAGAATAGCATCAAAAGGGAAAAAACGACCCCCAAGTGTTTTTTTCAACCACTCAGGAGGAAAAAAACTTTAAGGAAAAGGTAACAACGAGGAAGGGGGAAAGGGGAATTTCCCAAAAACGACCAAGGGTATGTCAAAAGGGCTTAAACCCAAAATTTTTAAAAAGGTATTTACAGTGGGAAAAAAAATAGGACTCCAGGAAAACAGAACAGGGGGGACACCCAAGTGCTGGATGAAAGGGACATATAAACCCAAAGGGGGAGGTGAAAAAAGCTGCTATGCGAAAATTGACACCTCAAAGGCGGTGGGGCCAGAAACATCTCTCCATGGGGCCTTAAAAAAGGAAGCAGAAAATATTGTGTGAAACCATTAACAAAGAAACTTTTAACCCCATCATTGAAACTGGGCAAATCCCTGAGGTAAAGGAAAAAAGGGGAAAAGTAGTCCCCCAAATTTTTAAAAAAAGGGGGACAGAAAAGAGGCACTAAACAAAAGACCTGTATCACTAACTTTTATAGTAAAGCAAGGTATGGAGAAGATTTAACAGGAGGAGAGTGGTGGGGCAAACCGGGGAAAAAAAACAAAATGTTTTAAATTTACAACCAGCACGGTTTCAGGGAAAGGGGAAAAACCCTTTTAAAAACCTACTAGAGTTTTATGACAAGGGGACAGAAGTAAGGGCAAAAAGGAGAGGGGGGGATCGACTGCATTTTTTTTGGGCTTTCAAGAAGGCCTTTGGGGCACATTTTCCCCACAAGAGGGTTTCTGGCAAAAAACTAGAGGATCAGGCCCCAAAAAATAAAAACCCCCAAAAGGCCCCTGCAAAGGATCAAGAATACCGACGGGAGGGAACAACGAGTTTATGGGAACCCACGGGTGTCAGAGTGGGGGCCCGTGACAAAACGGGGTTCCCCAGGGTTTGTCTAGGGCCCGGGCTGTTCTTTTTTATATGTGGGAAAGACAAAAACGGAAGGGATAGACCAGAAGTGTCCTTGTTTTGCAGATTTATGCGAAGTTTTAAAGAGAAAAACAAATCGGATGAGGATTTAGCAGGACTACAAAGAGACCTGGGCAGGGTAAACCCGGTTTCCCCAACTGGGTCCTTTAAATTTTAAACCCCGCCAATGCAAAGTCATGAAAATTGGGGAAGGGCCCCAAAAAAGACCGCAGCCCCAATATAGTTTTGATGGCCAAAAAACTGCAAACCCTCATTTAAGGAAAAAAGATCTGGGGGGGAGTTTTAAAAAAACCCAGCATATCTCCTGAGGGGCACACAAAACAGGTAACTGTGCAGCATACGGGCGCCTGGGGAAAACCCAGGATACTTCCGGGAAAATCAGTAAGGATTGTTCAAGGAAATCTGTATACCCCTTTTCGGGCAGGCCCTTTCTGGAATATGCAGCACCAAATTTTGGGAAACCCCACCTAGTCCCAAACACGTCAAAAATTAAGAAAATTTAAAGGTTTGCAAAAAAACTATCCCAGAGCTGCGGGGAAAATTTTCCTACGAAAGGGAAAGGGTTGGGGGGAAATCGGCCGACGACACTGGAGGGGCCCGGAAAGGGGCAGGGGGGAAAATGATAACGGGCTATAAAAAATTTCTGCGCGGAATAGACAAGGGGGAAAAGACGGGATGTTCCAAAAGAAGGGGCACCCGAAAAAGAGGTCACAATTGGAAGTTGAAACTTTAGATGAATTTAAAGGGGTGTTAGGAAATATTTCTTCGTCATAGAGTAATCAGGGCCCTGGAAAGGCCTAAAAAAGTGACGTTAAATTGGGGGCGGGAACCATACATAGTTTTTTAAGGCGAGGTATAGTAGAGCTTAGGGGGGGGGAAAAGAGAGGACCTAGTAAACAATCAGCGGAAAGAGGCGGGGCCCAGGAACTGTGAAATTTGACCCCTTCAACCACAAATAGGTGAGTACCAAAAACACCAAAACACACACACCCCACACACGCACGCCCTATGCAACTGGTCTAGTGTCTAATCGACATGTGCCTAGGACAAAATGGTAACTAACACACACACACACACACCACACACACACACACACACACACCCCACACACACACACACACACATACACACACACACACACACACACACACACACACACACACACACACACACACACACACATACACACATGACGTAGTGAAGGCAGGAACCATACACAGTTTTAAGACGAGGTTTGATAAAGCTCATGGAGCGGGGAGAGAGAGGGCCCAGTAGCAACCGGTGAAGAGGCGGGGCCAGGAGCTAAGACTCGACCCCTGCAACCACAAATAGGTGAGTACACACACACACAAGCAGAGGTATGATAAAGCTCACGGCTCAGGGAGAGTGACCTAGTAGCGATCAGTGAAGAGGCGGGGGCCAGGAGCTCGGACTCGACCCCCGCAACCTCAACTAGGTAAGTACAAGTAGGTGAGTACACACACACAAACACACACACACGCACTAAAAAACACACACACACACACACACACACACACACACACACACACACTCACAAAACACACAAACACACACACACACACACACACACACACTCACTCACACACACAACACCACACCACACACACACACACCCCACACACACACAAACTAACACACGGCCTTTGTCATTGACGTGTATAGTATGCAAAATTATGGAGAAGATTATCAGGAGAGGGTGGTGGAGCACCTGGAACGGAACAAGAGTATAAATGCCAACCAGCACGGATTCACGGAAGGCAAATCTGTGTCACAAACCTTCTGGAGTTTTATGATAAAATAACAGAAGTAAGACACGAGAGAGAGGGGTGGGTTGATTGCATCTTCTTGGACTGCAAGAAGGCCTTTGACACAGTTCCTCACAAGAGATTAGTGCAGAAGCTAGAGCATCAGGCGCATATAACATTAAGGGCACTGCAATGGATCAGAGAATACCTGACAGGGAGGCAACAACGAGTCATGGTACGTAATGATGTATCACAGTGGGCACCTGTGACGAGCGGGGTCCCACAGGGGTCGGTCTTAGGACCAGTGCTATTTTTGGTATATGTGAACGACATGACGGAAGGGTTAGACTCAGAAGTGTCCCTGTTTGCAGATGATGTGAAGTTAATGAGGAGAATTAAATCTGATGAGGACCAGGCAGGACTTCAAAGAGACCTGGACAGACTGGACACCTGGTCCAGCAAATGGCTTCCGAATTTAATCCTGCCAAATGCAAAGTCATGAAGATAGGGAAAGGGCACAGAAGACCACAGACAGAGTATAGGCTAGGTGGCCAAAGACTGCAAACCTCGCTCAAGGAGAAAGATCTTGGGGTGAGTATAACACCGAGCATGTCTCTGGAAGCACACAATCAGATAATTGCTGCAGCATATGGGCGCCTGGCAAACCTGAGAACAATATTCCGATACCTTAGTAAGGAATCATTCAAGACACTGTACACCGTGTATGTCAGGCCCATACTGGAGTATGCAGCACCTTTTTGGAACCCGCACTTGATAAAGCACGTCAAGAAACTAGAGAAAGTACAAAGGTTTGCGACAAGGTTAGTTCCAGAGCTAAGGGGAATGTCCTATGAAAAAAGATTAAGGGAAATCGGCCTGACGACACTGGAGGACAGGAGGGTCAGGGGAGACATGATAACGACATATAAAATACTGCGTGGAATAGACAAGGTGGACAAAGACAGGATGTTCCAGGGAGGGGACACAGAAACAAGAGGCCACAATTGGAAGTTGAAGACACAAATGAGTCAGAGAGATAGTAGGAAGTATTTCTTCAGTCATAGAGTTGTAAGGCAGTGGAATAGCCTAGAAAATGACGTAGTGGAGGCAGGAACCATACACAGTTTTAAGACGAGGTTTGATAAAGCTCATGGAGCGGGGAGAGAGAGAGCCCAGTAGCAACCGGTGAAGAGGCGGGGCCAGGAGCTAAGACTCGACCCCTGCAACCACAAATAGGTGAGTACACATACACACTTTGAACAAAAGAAGGAGGACCAAGCAGAAATACAAAGAGATTTGGACAGGCTGCAGGCCTGGTCCAGAAACTGGCTCCTGGAGTTCTACCCCGTGCAAAGTCATGAAGATTGGGGAAGAGCAAAGAAGACCACAGACGGAGTACAGTCTAGGGGGCCAGAGACTACAAACCTCACTCAAGGAAACTGATATTGGGGTGAATATAACACCGAGTACATCTGAGGTGAACATCAATCAAATAACTGCTGCAGCATATGGCCGCCTAGCAAACCTCAGGACAGCATTCCGACATCTTAATAAGGAATCGTTCAGGACCCTGTACACCGTGTACGTTAGGCCCATATTGGAGTATGCGGCACCAGTTTGGAACCCACACCTAGCCAAGCATGTAAAGAAACTAGAGAAAGTGCAAAGGTTTGCAACAAGACTAGTCCCTGAGCTAAGAGGTATGTCCTACGAGGAGAGGTTAAGGGAAATCGACCTGACGACACTGGAGTACAGGAGAGATAGGGGGGACATGATAACGACATACAAAATACTGACAGGAATCGACAAGGTGGACAGAGACAGGATGTTCCAGACATGAGGCACAACAACAAGGGGTCACAATTGGAAGTTGAATCACATAGATGTTAGGAAGTATTTCTTCAGCCACAGAGTTGTCAGGAAGTGGAATAGTTTGGGAAGCAATGAAGTGGAGGCAGGTTCCATACGTAGCTTTAAGAAGAGGTATGATGAAGCGCAAGGCGCAGGGAGAGTGACCTAGTAGCGACCAGTGAAGAGGCGGGGCCAGGAGCTGTGACTCGATCCCTGCAACCACAGCTAGGTGAGCACACACACACAGACCTACACACACACTCACACTCACACACATATACACACAAACACACTCACACATACACACACACACACACACACACACACACACACACACACACACACACACACAACACAACACAACCACAACACCACAACAGGGCACAACACACCACACACACACACACACAACACAACACACACACACACACACACGCGCGCGCGCGCCGCGGGACACAATTTCGGGTAAATTAAACGCTGGAGAGTTTAAGTATAAGTCATTAAATGAAAAGAGGAAACAAACGAAAGAATAATAAGTGAAGGAGTGGAGCACTCATGTCTCACTAACCACATTAGTATTCACTCTAGAGTTCTCACAACCACAGTATTTCAGCTCCACCAGTCCAACAATACTGTTATTTCACTCTCCAGTGCAAGCAGAAACACTTGTGGAATTCCATTCCCATCCTGACAACCAGTAAGTCTAGGGCAATGACTCAACCTCACTCACAGGACACTGATATGGGAATATAACACATACACAGTAACTCAACAAATCACTGCTATAGCAATGTCCAGCCTAGCAAACCAGACATGTTATTTCACATCTAATAGTCTTCAGGACCACACGTGTTAGTATTTGGACTATTCTAGCCCACGAAGAACTGTTTAAAGCCTAGTCTCAGGGAAGTCCCTACACCTGAAGGTTATGAATCGACTACACACAGTACAAAGAACTGTATACTAAACGACTCTCCAGATCCTCATAGCAAGTTATACTCACAACACATCACAGATAATCACAACGACTTTTAAAATATTTAATTCGCCACGATCTCAAGACCACTGAATATTCTCGATGCAAGAGTCACAACCAACGAGCTAAGAAATATTATAACTCAAGTCCATACCACGAACCAGTAAAACGCAGACTAGACCTCGACAACCTCTGACACATTCTAACCAGCTCCACAGACCTGAACACACCTCACACTCCACACACCACCACTGTAATAACCACGTCACCATACATCACAGAAACACACGACATACACTCATCACATCCACACTCACAACCACATTATATACACATCTCACAGCCACCACCAAACCACTGTATATACATCTCCATCCCTACAACCACTGTTAACACACTCACAGTCCACACAACCACGTCACATCACACTCATCACCACACACGTCATATCACACTCTAGTCCCCACAACCACATACACTCTCCACCTCACAACCACTTAACACTCACCTCACAACCACTTTACTACCACACCTGCGCGCCCACAACACTGTATGATTCACGTCTCAGTCCTACAATCCACATGTTATATTCACTTGCAGCTCACAACCACTGTTATATTCACACCACAGTCCTCACAACCACTGTTATATTCACTCTACAGTCCTCACAACCACTGTTATATTCACTCTCCAGTCCTCACAACCACTGTTATATTCACTCTACAGTCCTCACAACCACTGTTATATTCACTCTCCAGTCCTCACAACCACTGTTATATTCACTCTCCAGTCCTCACAACCACTGTTATATTCACTCTCCAGTCCTCACAATCACTGTTATATTCACTCTCCAGTACTCACAACCACTGTTATATTCACTCTCCCATCCTCACAACCACTGTTATATTCACTCTCCAGTCCTCACAACCACTGTTATATTCACTCTCCAGTCCTCACAACCACTGTTATATTCACTCTCCAGTCCTCACAACCACTGTTATATTCACTCTCCAGTCCTCATAAACCACTGTTATATTCACTCTCCAGTCCTCACAACCACTGTTATATTCACTCTCCAGTCCTCACAACCACTGTTATATTCACTCTCCAGTCCTCACAACCACTGTTATATTCACTCTCCAGTCCTCACAACCACTGTTATATTCACTCTCATTTCCCTCACAACCACTGTTATATTCACTCTCCATTTCCAACCACTGTTATATTCACTCTCGTCTCACAACCACAGTTAATATCTCTTACTCATCCTCAGTCCTACAACCACTGTTATATTCACTCTCCAGTCATCACAACCACTGTTATATTCACTCTCAGTCCTCACAACACATGTTATATTCACTCTCCAGTCCTCAATATGTTATCACTCTCAGTCCTAACATCTGTTATATTCATTTCTCAGTCCTACAACCACTGTTATATTCACTCTCCAGTCCTAACAACCCACTGTTATATTCACTCTCCAGTCCTCACAACCACTGTTAATTCATTTCTCCAGTCCTCAAACCACTGTTATATTCACTCTCAGTCCTCACAACCACTGTATATTCACTACTCCAGTCTCCAAACACTGTTTATAATTCACTCTCCAGTCTCACAACCACTGTTATATTCACTCTCCAGTCCTAACAATCACTGTTATATTCACTCTCCAGTCCTAACAATCACTGTTATATTCACTCTCCAGTCCTAACAATCACTGTTATATTCACTCTCCAGTCCTAACAATCACTGTTATATTCACTCTCCAGTCCTAACAATCACTGTTATATTCACTCTACAGTCCTCACAACCACTGTTATATTCACTCTCCAGTCCTAACAATCACTGTTATATTCACTCTACAGTCCTCACAACCACTGTTATATTCACTCTCCAGTCCTAACAATCACTGTTATATTCACTCTCCAGTCCTCACAACCACTGTTATATTCACTCTCCAGTCCTAACAATCACTGTTATATTCACTCTCCAGTCCTCACAACCACTGTTATATTCACTCTCCAGTCCTAAAATCACTGTTATATTCACTCTCATGTCCTCACAACCACTGTTAATTACTCTCTAGTCCTCACAACCACTGTTATATTCACTCTACAGTCCTCACAACCACTGTTATATTTACTTTCTAGTCCTCACAACAACTGTTATATTCCTTCTCCAGTCCTCACAACCTCTTATATTCACTCTCCAGTCCACAAAACCACTGTTATTTTCCGTCTCCAGACCTCATAAGCAATGTTATATTCACTCTCCAGTACTCACAACCACTGTTATATTAATTCTCCAGTCCTCACAACCACTGTTATATTCTCTCTCCAGTCCTCACAACCACTGTAATATTTACTCTCTAGTCCTCACAACCACTGTTATATTCACTCTCTAGTCCTCACAACCTCTGTTATATTCCCTCTCCAGTCCTTACAACCACTGTTATATTCCTAATCCAGTCCTCACAACATCTGTTATATTCACTCTGCACTCCACAACACAACTGTTATATTCCGTCTCCAGTCCTCATAACCACTGTTACTTTCACTCTCCAGTCCTCACAACCACTATTATATTAATTCTCCAGTCCTCACAACCACTGTTATATTTACTCTCTAGTCCCTACAACCACTGTTATATTCACTCTCTAGTCCTCACAACCGCTGTTATATTCACTCTCCAGTCCTCACACTCACTGTTATATTCCCTCTTCAGTCGTCATAACCACTGTTATATTCCTTCTCCAGTCCTCACAACCACTGTTATATTCACTCTCCAGTCCTCACAATTACTGTCATATTCACTCTCAGTCCTCACACATGTTATATTCCTTCTCCAGTCCTCACAACCACTGTTATATTCACTCTCCAGTCCTCACAATTACTGTCATATTCACTCTCCAGTAATCACAACCACTGTTATATTCACTCTCAAGTCCTCACAACCACTGTTATATTCAGTCTCCAGTCCTAACAGACACTGTTATATTCACTCTCTAGTCCTAACAACCAATGTTATATTAACTCTCCAGTCATCACAATCACTGTTATATTCACTCTCCAATCCTCACAACCTCTGTTATATTCACTCTCCAGTCGTCAGAACCACTGTTATATCCACTCTCCAGCCCTCACAACCACTGTTATATTCACTATCCAGTACTCGCAAACACTGTTATATTCACTCTCCAGTCCTCACAACCACTGTTGCATTCACTCTCCAGTCCTCACAACCACTGTTATAATCACTCTCCAGTAATCACAACCACTGTTATATTCACTCTCCAGTCCTCACAACCACTGTTATATTCACTCTCCAGTCCTCACAACCACTGTTATCTTCACTCTCCAGTCCTCACAACCACTGTTATATTCACTTTCCTGTCCTCACAACCACTGTCATATTCACTCTACAGTCCTCACAACCACTGTTATTCACTCGCCAGTCCTTACAATCACTGTTATATTCACTCTCCAGTCCTCACAACCACTGTTATATTCCGCCTCAAGACCTCATAACCACTGTTATATTCACTCTCCAGTCCTCAGAGCCACTGTTATATTAATTCTCCAGTCCTCACAACCACTGTTATAGTTACTCTCTAGTCCTCACAACCACTGTTATATTCACTCTCTAGTCCTCACAACCGCTGTTATATTCCCTCTCTAGTCCTTACAACCACTGTTACATTCCTTCTCCAGTCCTCACAACCTCTGTTGTATTCACTCTCCAGTCCACAAAACCACTTGTATATTCCGTCTCCTGTCCTCATAACCACTGTTATATTCACTCTCCAGTCCTCACAACCACTGTTATATTAATTCTCGAGTCCTCTCAACCACTGTTATGTTCACTCTCCCGTCCTAACAACCACTGTTATATTTACTCTCTAGTCCTTACAACCGCTGTTATATTCACTCGCTAGTCCTCACAACCACTGTTATATTCCCTCTCCAGTCCTAACAGCCACTGTTATATTCCGTCTAAAGTCCTCACTATCACTGTTATAATCCCTTTCCAGTCCTCGCAGCCACTGTTATATTCCCTCTCAAGTCCTCACAACCACTGTTGTATTCACTCTCTAGTCCTCACACTAACTGTTACATTCCCTCTCCAGTCGTCACAACCACTGTAATATTCCTTCTCCAGTCCTCACAACCACTGTTATATTCACTCTCAAGTCCTCACAGTCACTCCTATATTCATTCTCTAGTCCTCACTATCACTGTTATATTCACTCTCCAGTCCTCACAATTACTGTTATATTCAGTCTCTAGTCCTCACAACCACTGTTATATTCACTTTAGTCGTCACAATCACAGTTATTCTCACTCTCCAGTCCTCACAATCACTGTTATATTCCTTGTTCAGTCTTCACAACCACTGTTGTATTCACTCTACAGTCCTCACAACCACTGTTACATTCACTTTCCAGTCCTCACAACCACTGTTATATTCACTCTCCAGTCCTCACAATCACTGTTATATTCACTCTGCAGTCCTCACAACCACTGTTATATTCACTCTACAATCCTCACAACCACTGTTATATTCACTCCACAGTCCTCACAACCACTGTTATATTCACTCTCCAGTCCTCACAACCACTGTTATATTCACTCCACAGTCCTCACAATCACTGTTATATTCACTCTGCAGTCCTCACAACCACTGTTATATTCACTCTACAATCCTCACAACCACTGTTATATTCACTCCACAGTCCTCACAACCACTGATATATTTACTCTCCAGTCCTCACAATCACTGTTATATTCACTCTATAGTCCTCACAACCACTGTTATATTCACTCTCCAGTGCTCACAACCACTGTTACATTTACTCTATAGTCCTCACAACAACTGTTATAATCACTCTCTCTTCCCCACAAGCAATGTTATATTCACTCTCCAGTACTCACAATCACTGTTATATTCACTCTCCAGGCCTCACAACCACTGTTATATTCACTCTCCAGTGCTCACAACCACTGTTACATTACTCTATAGTCCTCACAACAACTGTTATAATCATTTCCTCTCCCCACAAGCAATGTTATATTCACTCTCCAGTACTCACAATCACTGTTATATTCACTCTCCAGGCCTCACAACCACTGTTATATTCACTCTACAGTAATCACAACAACTGTTATATTCACTCTCGAGTCATCACAACCACTGTTATATTCACTCTCCAGTCCTCACAACCTCTGTTATATTCACTCTCCAGTCCTCACAACCACTGTTTTATTCACTCTCCAGTCCTCACAGCCACTCTTAAATTCACTCTCCAGTCCTCACAACCACTGTTATATTCACTCTCCAGTCCTCACAACCACTGTTAAATTCACTCTCCAGTCCTCACAACCAACTGTTATATTCACTCTCCAGTCCTCAAAACCCACTGTTATATTCACTTCTCCAGTCCTCAATCACTGTTTATTCACTCTCCAGTCCTCACAACCACTGTTATATTCACTCTCCAGTCCTCATAATCAACTGTAATATTCACTCTCCAGTCCTCATAATCACTGTTATATTCACTCTCCAGTCTCACAATCACTGTTATATTCACTCTCCAGTCCTCATAATCACTGTATATTCACTCTCCAGTCCTCACAACCACTGTTATATTCACTATCATACTCGCAACCCTTTATATCACTCTCCAGTCTACAACACTGTATATTCACTCTCCAGTCCTCATAATCACTGTTAATTCATCTCCAGTCCCCCATAATCACTGTTATATTCACTCTCCAGTCCTCACAATCACTGTTATATTCACTCTCCAGTCCTCATAATCACTGTTATATTCACTCTCCAGTCCTCACAATCACTGTTATATTCACTCTCCAGTCCTCATAATCACTGTTATATTCACTCTCCAGTCCTCACAACCACTGTTATATTCACTATCCATTACTCGCAACCACTGTTATATCACTCTCCATCCTCATAATCTGTTTATCACTCCCATCCACAACAACTGTTATATTCACTCTCCAGTCCTCACAACCACTGTTATATTCACTCTCCAGTCCTCACAACCACTGTTATATTCACTCTCCAGTCCTCACAACCACTGTTGCATTCACTCTCCAGTCCTCACAACCACTGTTATATTCACTCTCCAGTCCTCACAACCACTGTTACATTCTCTCTCCAGTCCTCACAGCCACTGTTATATTCACTCTCCAGTCCTCACAACCACTGTTATATTCACTCTCCAATACTCACAACCACTGTTATATTCACTCTCCAGTGCTCACAACCACTGTTATATTCACTATCCAGTCCTCACAACCACTGTTATATTCACTCTCCAATACTCACAACCACTGTTATATTCACTCTCCAGTGCTCACAACCACTGTTATATTCACTCTCCAGTCCTCACATCCACTGTTATATTTACTCTCCAGTACTCACAACCACTGTTGTATTCACTCTCCAGTCCTCACAACCTACTGTTATATTCACTCCCCAAATACTCACAACCACTGTTATATTTACTCTCCAGTACTCACAACCACTGTTATATTCACTCTCCAGTCCTCACAACCACTGTTATATTCACTCTCCAATACTCACAACCACTGTTATATTCACTCTCCAATACTCACAACCACTGTTATATTCACTCTCCAGTGCTCACAACCACTGTTATATTCACTCTCCAGTGCTCACAACCACTGTTATATCACTCCCCATTCCTCACACCCACGTATATTTACTCTCAATACCACAACCATGTTGTATTCACTCTCTAGTCCTCACAACTACTGTTATATTCACTCTCCAGTCCTCACAACCACTGTTGTATTCACTCTCCAGTCCTCACAACTACTGTTATATTCACTCTCCAGTCCTCACAAAAACTGTAATCTTCACTCTCCAGTCCTCTCAACCACTGTTATATTCACTCTCCAGTCCTCACAACTACTGTTATATTCACTCTCCAGTCCTCACAAAAACTGTAATCTTCACTCTCCAGTCCTCACAACTACTGTTATATTCACTCTCCAGTCCTCACAAAAACTGTAATCTTCACTCTCCAGTCCTCACAACTACTGTTATATTCACTCTCCAGTCCTCACAAAAACTGTAATCTTCACTCTCCAGTCCTCTCAACCACTGTTATTCACTCTCCAGTCCTCATAATCACTGTTATATTCACTCTCCAGTCCTCACAACCACTGTTATATTCACTCTCCAGTCCTCACAACCACTGTTGTATTCACTCTCCAGTCCTCACAACTACTGTTATATTCACTCTCCAGTCCTCACAAAAACTGTAATCTTCACTCTCCAGTCCTCTCAACCACTGTTATTCACTCTCCAGTCCTCACAACCACTGTTATATTCACTCTCCAGTCCTCCAACCACTGATATATTCACTCTCCAGTCCTCACAACCACTGTTATATTCACTCTACAGTCCTCACAATCACTGTTATATTCACTCTACAGTCCTCACAACCACTGTTATATTCTCTCTCCAGTCCTCACAACCACTGTTATATTCACTCTCCAGTCCTCACAACCACTGTTGTATTCACTCTCCAGTCCTCACAACTACTGTTATATTCACTCTCCAGTCCTCACAAAAACTGTAATCTTCACTCTCCAGTCCTCTCAACCACTGTTATTCACTCTCCAGTCCTCATAATCACTGTTATATTCACTCTCCAGTCCTCACAAAAACTGTAATCTTCACTCTCCAGTCCTCTCAACCACTGTTATTCACTCTCCAGTCCTCCAACCACTGATATATTCACTCTCCAGTCCTCACAACCACTGTTATATTCACTCTACAGTCCTCACAATCACTGTTATATTCACTCTACAGTCCTCACAATCACTGTTATATTCTCTCTCCAGTCCTCACAACCACTGTTATATTTACTCTACAGTTTTCTCAACCACTGTTATAATCACTCTTCTGTCCCCACAAGCAATGTTATATTCACTCTCCAGTCCTCACAACACTGTTATATTCACTCTCCAGTCCTCACAGCCACTGTTATATTCACTCTCCCGTCCTCACAACCACTGATATATTCACTCTCCAGTCCTCACAACAACTGTTAAATTCACTCTCCTGTCCTCAAAAATACTCTTATATTCACTCTCCAGTTCTCACAACACTGTTATATTCACTCTCCAGTACTCGCAACCACCGTTATATTCACTCTCCACTCCTCACAACCACTGTTATATTCACTCTCCAGCCCTAAGAAACACTGTTATATTCACTCTCCAGTCAAACAACATGTTTTTAATCTCAGTCCCAGAACCACTGTTATATCCACTCTCCTGTCCTCACAACCACTGTTATATTCACTCTCCAATCCTCACAATCACTGTTATATTCACTCTCCAGTCCTCACAACCACTGTTGTATTCACTCTCCAGTCCTCACAACTACTGTTATATTCACTCTCCAGTCCTCACAACACGTTATATCACTCTCCAGTAATCACAACCACTGTTATATTCACTCTCCAGTCCTCACAACCACTGTTATATTCACTCTCCAGTCCTCACAACCACTGTTATATTCACTCTCCAGTCCTCACAACCACTGTTATATTCACTCTCCAGTCCTCACAACCACTGTTATATTCACTCTCCAGTCCTCACAACCACTATTATATTCACTCTCCAGTCCTCACAACCACTGTTATATTCACTCTCCAGTCCTCACAGCCACTCTTAAATTCACTCTCCAGTTCTCACAACGACTGTTATATTCACTCTCCAGTCCTCACAACAACTGTTACATTAACTCTCCTGTTCTCACAACCACTGTCATATTCACTCTACAGTAATCAGAACAACTGTTATAATCACTCTCGAGTCATCACAACCACTGTTATATTCACTCTCAAGCCCTCACAACCACTATTATATTCACTCTCCAGTCCTCACAACCACTGTTATATTCACTCTCCAGTCCTCACAGCCACTCTTAAATTCACTCTCCAGTTCTCACAACGACTGTTATATTCACTCTCCAGTCCTCACAACAACTGTTACATTAACTCTCCTGTTCTCACAACCACTGTTATATTCACTCTCCAGTCCTCACAACCACTGTTATATTCGCTCTCCAGTCCTCACAATCACGGTTATATTCACTCTCCAGTCCTCACAACCACTGTTATATTCACTCTCCAGTCCTCACAACCACTGTTATATTCACTCTAATCCAACCACGATATTCGCTACTCACAACCACTGTTATATTCACTCTCCAGTCCTCACAACCACTGTTATATTCACTCTCCAGTACTCACAACCACTGTTATATTCACTCTCCAGTACTCACAACAACTGTTGAATTCACTCTCCAGTCCTCAAAAATACTCTTATATTCACTCTCCAGTCCTCACAACACTGTTATATTCACTCTCCAGTCCTCACAACCACTGTTATATTCACTCTCCAGTCCTCACAACACTGTTATATTCACTCTCCAGTCCTCACAACCACTTATATTCACTCTCCAGTACTCACAATCACTGTTATATTCACTCTCCAGTACTCACAACCACTGTTATATTCACTCTCCAGTCCTAACAACCACTGTTATATTAACTCTCCAGTATTCACAACTACTGTTATATTCACTCTCCAGTCCTCACAATCACTGTTATATTCACTCTCCAGTCCTCACAATCACTGTTATATTCACTCTCCAGTCCTCACAACCACTGTTATATTCACTCTCCAGTCCTCACAACCACTGTTATATTCACCCTCCAGTCCTCACAACCACTGTTATATTCACTCTCCAGTCCTCACAATCACTGTTATATTCACTCTCCAGTACTCTCAACCACTGTTATATTCACCCTCCAGTCCTCACAACCACTGTTATATTCACTCTCCAGTCCTCACAACCACTGTTATATTCACTCTCCAGTCCTCACAGTCACTGTTACATTCACTCTCCAGTTTTCACAATCACTGTTATATTCACTCTCCAGTACTCACAGCCACTGTTATATTTACTCTCCAGTACTCACAACCACTGTTATATTCACTCTCCAGTACTCACAACAACTGTTATATTCACTCTCCAGTCCTAACAACCACTGTTATATTCACTCTCCAGTACTCACAACAACTGTTATATTCACTCTCCTGTCCTCACAACCACTGTTATATTCACTCTCCAGTACTCACAACCACTGTTATATTCACTCTCCAGTACTCACAACAACTGTTATATTCACTCTCCTGTCCTCGCAATCACTGTTATATTCTGTCTCCAGTCCTCACAACCACTGTTATATTCACTCTCCAGTCCTCACAACCACTGTTATATTCACTCTCCAGTACTCACAACCACTTATATTCACTCTCCTGTCCTCGCAACCACTTGTATATTCTTCTCCAGTCCTCACAACCACTGTTATATTCATCTTTAGTCCTCACACCCTGATATTCACTCTCTAGTGCTCACAACCACTGTTATATTCACTCTCTAGTCCTCTCAACCACTGTTATATTCACTCTCCGGTCCTCACAACCACTGTTATATTCACTCTCCAGTCCTCACAACCACTGTTATATTCACTCACAAACCACTGCTATAGTTACAACCACTACTGTACTCACAACCACTTATTCACAACTACTAACACTGCTACATTCACTCACAAACCACTACTCTCACAACCACCATTTACAACCACTGTTGACAACCACTATTCACAACAACTTCTAATATCCGATCGCAACAACCATTCTTACACCTAATCTAAGAAATATTTCTTAGTGTTCTTGCAGCGGATAGCGACTACTGGAGTGAACGACGACTACTGGAGTGAACGACGACTACTGAAGTGGACGACGACCACTGGAGTGGACGGCGACTACTTAAGTGGAAGACTACTGAAGTGGACGAGGACTACTGGAGTCGATTACGACTACTGGAGTGAACGACGACTACTGAGTGGACGACTACCACTGGAGTGGACGGCGATTACTGGAGTGGATGAGGACTACTGGAGTGAACGACGACTACTGGAGTTGACGAGGACCACTGGAGTGGACGGCGACTACTGGAGTGGACGACGACTACTAAAGTGACCGATCACTACTGGATTGGACGACGACCAGTGGAGTGGACGGCGACTACTGGAGTGGACGACGACTATTTGAGTGGACGACGACTACTGGAGTGGGCGACGACTACTGGAGTGGACAAAAACTTCTGGAGTGAACGACGACTACTGGAGTGAACGACGACTACTGGAGTGGACGACGACCACTGGAGTGGACGGCGACTACTGGAGTGGACGACGACTACTGGAGTGGACGACGACTACTGGTGTGAACCACGACTACTGGAGTGGACGACGACTTCTGGATTGGACGACGACCTTTAAAGTGGAGGACGACTACTGTAGTGGACGAAGACCACTGGAGTGGAAGACGACCACTAGAGTTGACGACCACTGGAGGGGATGACGACCACTGGAGTGGACGACGACTACTGGAGTGTACGACGATCTCTGGAGTGGACGACGACCGCTGGAGTGAACGACGACCACTAAAGTGGAAGACGACTACTGGAGTGGACGACTACTACAGGCGGGGACGACGACCTTGGAAGTGAAACGACGACCACTAAAGTGAACGACTAGAGGAATGAACGGACGACCCACTTGAGAGGACTACGATCACTGAAGAGAACAATACTACTGAGTGGGGACGGACCACTGAGTTGAAGACGACTACTGGAGTAGGTCCGAACGACCACTGTGAGGTGACGAACAAACATACTGTAGTGGAACGACAACTACGGAGCATATACGACGGCTACGAGGAGTGGACGACGGTCCACTGGAGTGGGCGACGACCACTAAAGTGGAAGACGAACTGCTACAGGAGTGGACACGACAAACTTACTGGACTGGACGATGATCACTAAAGTAACTCTACAGTGAATGGACCGACAACCACTGAAGAGTGACGACGAACACTGAAGAGTGGACGACTACAACTGAAAGGGTACGATGAGCTACAGGAGTTGGACGACAACCACTGGAGTGTGACGCCCAAAATGAGTGACGATTACTGCAGTGGACCGACTACTACTGAGAGGACGACGATCACTGGAGTGGACGGCGACTATGGAATGGACGACGAACTACTAAGAGTGAACTACGACTACTGAGAGGAGAAGACGACCATTATTGAGTGGACGGCGACTACTGGAGTGGAAAGACTACTGAGTGGACGACGGCTATTGGATGGACGAGACTACTAGAGTGGGCGCGACAACATATTGGGAGTGACTGACAACTGGAGTGGATAAATGACTTTTGAGTGAACGACGACTACTGGCGTGAACGATGACCACTGGAGTGGCGACGCCTACTCTGGATTGAGTGAACAAAACTTCTGGAGTGAACGACGACTACTGGGAGTGAGAACGACGACTACAGAGTGGACGTACGACTACTGGAGTGAACGCCGTCTACGGGAGTGGACGACGACCATATGGATTGGACGCGTGACTACTGGAGTGGAAGACAACTGAGTAGGAACTAAGTGGCTATAGGATTGTTGACGAACGACTACTGATTGGTGCGACGACTACTGGAGTGGCGACGACTACTGGGAGTGAGAAAGACTTTTGAGTGAACGACGGACTACGAGTGAAGCGACGATTCACTGGAGTGGGCGGACGACAACATGAGTGTGACAAAGAAACATCAGTAGTTAACGAACTACGAACTGGAGTGGACGACGACCATTGGAGAGACTGCGACTACTGGAGTGGACTACTACTGTAGAGGCCGACGGCATTGGATTGCGACTACTACAGGAAGTGTGCGCGACTACTGGAGTGGGCGACTGTACAACTCGGAGTAAGAAAGACTAATGGAGTGAACGACAACACGGAGTGAACGACGGCTAACTGTAGAGGACGACGTACTACTGAGTGGACGTACGACTAACTGTGTGATCCACGACTCCTGGAGAGGTGACGACCTTCTGAGTGGAAGACGACCAATAAAGAGGAGACGACTACTGTAGTGGACGACGCCACTGAAGTGGGACGAACGACCACAGAGTGGACGCGACCACTAGAGTGGGACGACGACCACTAGTGAACGACGACCACTATAGGTGAGCGAACGACCGCAGGAGTGGACGACGACCCTACTTGAGTTACGACATTCACAGGAAGTGGACGACGCCACTAAAGAGGAAGACGTACTACAGGAGTGTACGACAACCACTGGAGGCTGGACCGCCGAACCAGTAAAGAGGAACGACCTAAACGGAATGGACAAACGACCACTGTAGAGGACTACGATCGCTGAAAAGAGCGATGCACTACTGGATGGGCGACGGACCACTTATGTGAATACTACTACAGGAGACATACGACGGCTACAGGAGTGGACGACGATCAAATGGAGTTGACACCGCCATAGACTGACGATGACACTAAAGCAACGGCTACAGAGTGGGGACGACAACCATGAAGAGGAACGACGATCACTTGAAGTGTGACGACAACTACTGGAGGGGACGATGACATACATAGATTACTTACGACAAAAGGATAAGACGACAACCACGGAGCGAACGATGTAACACGGAAGTGAACGACGACTACTATGATTGCACGTGACGAGTAAAGTAGTTTACGACGACCACTGGAGTGAAACGCTGATCACTTGAAGATTAGACGACATTACAGATTGGACACCGACCACTGGAGAGGACGGCGACCCCAATGGAGTCGACGACGGCCACTGAATATGAGAACGAACCGATCATTGGAGTCGAACCGAGACTCGTAGGAGTGGGAACGACGAACCATTGGAATAGAACTACAACCAGAGGAGTGGACGACGGATCACTATAGTCGACGATCGACTACAGGAGTTTCCGACGACCACTGGAAGTGATGTCCGACCACTGGTTGTCTGAGGAGAGGAAGAGGAGAATGAGAAGCAGTGGGAAATAGGGATAGGAAGAAAGGAAGAGTGAGGGAGGAGAAGAGGGAAGAAAAGTAGGAGGATCAGTTATCACCAAATCAATTATCATCATCATAGACAATTCGTCAACAACCATGTAGTTGTCAACTCAACGTGAAGACACAAAACTCCTGTGTAAGTCCAGTGTGAAGACACACTCTCTCGTGTGTAGTCCAGGTGTGACGACAACATCTCTCTGTAAGACCAGGTTGAACACAAACTCTCCATGTTGTAGTCCAGGAGTAGAAGAGACACTCTCTCAGTGTGTAGTCCCGGGTGGTGAAGACACAATCACTCATTGTAGTCCGAGTGTGAAGACAACATCTCTCATTGAATCCAGGTGTGAAGACACATCTCTCATGTGCTAAGGTGCCAGGTGTGAAGACCCATCTCTCATGGTAGCCAGGATGTGAAGACACATCTCTCCATGTTAGTCCAGGTGTGAATACACATCTCTCATGTGTAGTCCAGGTGTGAATACAACCACTCACATGTGTAGTCCAGGTGTGAAGACCACATTCTCTTCATGTTTAGTCCCGGGTGATAAGACACCATCTCTCATTTGTAGTCCGAGGTGTGAAGACATCATCTCACATGATGTAGTCCAGGTGTGAAGACCACATCTCTCATGATGTTCGTTCCCAGGTTTGAGAGACCCATCTCTCATGTGTAGTCCAGGTGGTGAAACACATCGCTCATGTGTATCCATGAGATAAGACACATCACCTCATTTGTAGTCCAGGTGTTTACCTGTAGTTAACCTGGAGAGAGTTTCGGGTTCAACGGCCCCCGCGGCCCGAGGTCTTTGACCAGGCTCCAGGTGAATCAGCGCCTGATCAACCAGGCTGTTGCCTGCAGGGCTGCACGCAAACCAACGTACGAGCCACACCCGTCTGATCAGAAACAGACATTCGGTGCATGTCCAGTGCCAGCTTGAAGACGGCCAGGGTCAGTTGGTAATCCCCCATATAGTGTTCTGGGAGGCTGTTGAACATCTCGGGCCCTGACACTTATTTGTATGGTCTCTTAACGTGCTAGTGGACACCGCCTGCTATTTTCATTGGGGGGATGGTGCATCGTCTGCCAAGTCTATTGCTTTCGAAGTGAGATAGTATGATCGTGTCAAGTTCGTACAAGTCCCTCTAAAGCATTCCATGTGAATATAATCCATGTATCTCTCCCCTGCGTTCCAGGGAATACAGGTTAAGGACTCCCAAGCGCACCCAGTTAGATTGGATGTGTTTTATCTCCGTTATGCCGCCGTGAAAGTTCCTGTACATTTTCTAGGTCGGCAATTTCACCTGCCTTTAAAGGTGCTGTAGAGTGCAGCAAATATTCCAGCCTAGCTCGAACACGTACCTGAAGCGTGTCCTCATGGGCTTGGCCTCCCTAGTTTTAAGAAGGTTCTCATAATCCATGCCCTGGTCATGATTTCTAGCATATGCGATGATACAATGAAATGGTCCCTTGAAGGAGAGATCCTCCGCCATAAACACTCCCAGGTCTTTGACGTTGGTGTTTACGCTCTATTTCGTGGGCCAATTTGTTATTACACTGATGAAGATATAATTTCCTCATGTTATAACCATCTCTTAGTATAAGAAAATTTCTCATCGTTGAGAACTCATATTGTTTCAGCAGCCGCACTGCAAGATTTGGTTGATGTCCGCCTGGAGCCTTTGCATGTCTGCAAATGGAAGACACTGTCATGGCAGATATCGGGTGTTCAGACACATCTCTCATGTTGTTGTCCAGATTGTAAAGACACATCTCTCCATGTGTAGTCCAGGGGGAAGACACAACTCTCATGTGTAGATCCAGTGTTGCAGACCATCTCTCATGTGTAGTCCAAGGAGTGAAAGGACACAACTCTCATGTGTAGTCCAGGTGTGAAGACACATCCTCACAGTGTAGTCCAGGTGTGAAGACACATCTCTCATGTGTAGTCCAGGTGTGAAGACACATCTCTCATGTGTAGTCCAGGTGTGAAGACACATCTCTCATGTGTAGTCCAGGTGTGAAGACACATCTCTCATGTGTAGTCCAGGTGTGAAGACACAACACTCAGTGTAGTCCAGGTGAAACACATCCTCAAGTTAGTCCAGTGTTGAAGACACATCTCTCATGGTAGGTATCCAGGTGTGAAGACACAGTCACTCGTGTTGTAGTCCAGGTGGAAGACACAACTCTTCGTGGTAGTCCAGGGTGTGAAGACAGACATCACTCGTGTGATAGTCCAGGGTGTGAAGACCATCTCTCATGTGTAAACCAGGTGAAAAGAACACATATCCATGTGTAGTCCAGGTGTGAAGACACAATCTCTCGTGTGTAGTCCAGGTGTGAAAACACATCTCTCGTTTGTAGTCCAGGGTGTGAAGACACAGTCTCACAAGTGTGAAGGTGCCAGTGATGAGGAAGACACAACATCCTCGTGTGTATGTCCAGTGTGAAGACACAACACTCGTGTGTAGTCCGAGGGTGTGAAGACACCTCTCCATAGTGTATCCATGTTAGAAGACACATCTCTCATGGTGTAGTCCAGTGGAGAGAACACAACTCTCGATGTGTAGTCCAGGTGAGAATACACATCTCGACATGTGATTCCAGGATGTGAAGACACATCTCTCGTGGTGTAGTCCAGTGTGAAACACAAACTCATGTATAGTCCAGGTGTATAAGACAGCATGCTCGTCGAGTTAGTCCCAGGTGTGAAGACACATCTCTCATGTGAGACCAGTTAGTGAAGACAACATCTCTCAATGTGTAGTCCAGGTGTGAAGAACACAATCTCTCTAGTGTAGTCCCAGGTTGTTAAAGACACATCTCTCATGGGTAGTCCAGGTGTGAAGACACATCTCTCATGTGTAGGTCCAGGTGTGAAGAGACACATTCTCTCTATGGTATTACCAGGTGTGAGAACACATCTCCTGTCGTGTGTAGTCTCATGTGTGAAGACACATCTCTCGTTGTAGGTCCAGGTGTGAAGACACATCTCTCATGTGTAAAACCAGGTGTGAGACCCAATCCTCATGTGAAGATCCCGGAGTGAAGACACCATCTCACGTGTTTATTCGCAGTGTGAAAACACCTCTCTCGTGTGTAGATCCAGGAGTGAAACACATCTCTCATGTGTAGTCCAGGTGTGGGAAGACCATCTGCTCGTGTGTAGTCCCAGGGACGGTGACAGAACACATCGGGACTGCTGTGTGTAGTTCCAGGTGTGAAGGAGGGACACATCTCCTCAAGTAGTCCGGTGTGAGACACCTCTCTCATGTGTAGTCCAGAGTGAAGAGACACATCTTCTCGTGTTTAGTCCAGGTGTGAAGACACAATCTCTCATGTGTATCCAGGTGTGAATGACACATCTCTCGTGTGTATTCCAGGTGTGAAGACACAACTCACATGTGTAATCCAGGTGTTTAAGCACATCTCTCGTGTAGTAGTCCGAGGTGTGAAGACACATCTCTCGTTTGTAGTCCAGGTGTGATGACACATCTCTCATGTGTATTCCAGGTTTGAAGACGACATCTCTCGTGTGTAGCCAGGAGTGAGACACCTCTCTCAATTTTAATCCAGGTGATAGAAGACACAACTCTCGTGTGTAGTCCCATGAGGTGAAGACACATCTCTCATTTTATTCCCGGAGTTACGACACATCTCTCGTGTGTAGTCCAGGTGTTTAGACACATCTCTCGTGTGAATTCCAGGGTGAGTGAAGACACATCTCTCTAGTGTAGTTCCAGTGTGAAACACAACTCTCGATGTGTATTCCAGTGTTGAAGACACCTCTCTCGTGTGTAAGTCCTGTGTGCAGACACATCTCTCTTTGGAGCCAGGTGTTAAGAACCACTCTCGGTGTAGACCCAGGTATGCCGAGACACATCTCTCGTGTGGAGTCCAGGGTGTGAAGGACACCAATCTCGTGTGTAAGTCCAGGTGGGAAGATCACATCTCTCGTGTGTAGTCCAGGTGTGAAGACACATCTCTCATGTGTAGTCCAGGTGTGAAGACACATCTCTCATGTGTAGTCCAGGTGTGAAGACATGGGGGGGGGGGGGGGGGGGGGAACATCTCTCGTGTGAAGTCCATGTGTGAAGACACATCTCTCGTGTGTTTCCAGGTGTGGAAGACACATCTCTCATGTGTAGTCCAGGTGTGAAGACACATCTCTCGTGTGTAGTCCAGGTGTGAAGACACATCTCTCATGTGTAGTCCAGGTGTGAAGACACATCTCTCATGTGTAGTCCAGGTGTGAAGACGACACTCTCGAGTAGTCCAGGTGTGAAGACTCATCTTCTCATGTGAAGTTCCAGGAGAGAAGACACAATATCTCTGCGGTGTAGTCCAGGGTGTGAAGACACATCTCCTCGTGTGTAGTCAGGTGTGGAAGACACAACTCTCGTTAGTAGTCAGGTGTTGAAGACACATCTACTCGGTGTGGAAGTCCAGTGTGAAGACACATCTCTCGTGTGTATCCAGGTAGAAGACACATCTCTCTTGTGTAGTCCAGGTGTGAATACACATCTCTCGTGGTGTAGAGTCCAGGTGAGAAGACACATCGCCTCGCGTGTGTAGTCCAGTGTGAAGACACATCTCCTTCTCCTCATGTGTAGTCCAGGAGGTGAAGACACATCTCTCCAGTGTAGTCCAGTGTTGAAGATCACATCTCACGTTATGTCGTCCAGGTGTGGCAGACACATCTCTCATGTGTAGTCCCAGTGTTAAGACACATCTCAACACAATGCAAAAAGCTTTATAAGTTTGGCAAAAAACAAGGCGTGAATTAAGAAAGTCTGGAAAAACTTTTAGTTTTAAAAAATAAAACATTAGGTTTAGTATGTATGGTATTTTCAGTACCGGGGAGAGCTGTGGCTCAACTCCCTGCACCCTACATATAGATTAGTACAGTACACACACCAGTACGAACACACACACACAGATTTGTATTTGTCGGGAATCTCGAATCGACGTAAGTATTTGCGTCAATCTGGCGTCGAGTGGATGGACACCGTGTCTTGTGTTTGAACACGAGGTTTTCCCATCAGGTATAGTGTAGGATTGAGAAGCATCATCGCTGGAGCTTGGTTTGATCCCACTTGTCTTCAGCGTTTTCTCGCTGAGGCATCACCGCTGAGCTAGAAGGACGAAGACCGAAACTCTGACTATATGCATGAACACCTCCTATCTTCCTCGTTTGTAAGATGTTATTATCTAAAATGCCGACTGCTGGCTGTATCAACCGCCGTCTTGTAAGATTGTGCGTAAATGACTGACTGCTGGTCAGTGGTCTTCCCGTCTGTAATGAGTTAAGACACTAAAGACTGACTTCTTGATTTCTCCCTGTACGAACACTAACAGGAAGCTAACATCTTCTCCTAGTGAGAAAAACAAACAGAATAATAGATTTGCGCATCCACACCTCATTAAACCACTAGAGAAGAAAAGGTAACAATGAAAGGACAACATTAGTGTAAACCACAGCGAGAAAAAAACACAATTATAAACCACGCAAGAAGCAGTACTGACAGGGGATACCTAAAATTATCACTTCCCAAATACGAATTGGTTCATAAACTGAATTATAAGAAGCTTGTATTGAACAAATAGTTAGGAATTGTCTAACTGCAAATAGGTAAGTACAAACAGACAATTTGAAATAGGTAAACATGACTTCACACCAAACATTTGGGTTCGTATAACCCCACATGCTTGGTACGCGTGTAATTGACAATATTACATTGTTAACCACTAATAACAGTTCCAGCGGAATATTTAATGACCCGTTCATTCGTGATGGAGTTTATTGTGTGGCAATAAATTAGTATGGAGTGCCATTGATCCATTGAATGCTGGGGAAGTGATTGATCTGTTGTGCAGCACTGCCAGAAGCTGTGGGTGAGAAATGTTTGCTAGGTTTACATTTGAATACCTGACAGATACCTGCAGTGATACGATCTTAACACTCATCTACAACGCTGGTCTGCAGTGATACTGACGTGATACCTGCAGTGAAAACGATTGGTAACACCCTTTTTTACAATCCTGGTCTGCAGTGATTTACCGAAGTGAATCTGAAGTGATTCATCGTTAACACCCGTGTTACAATGCTAATCTGCAGTGAAAACCGACGTGATACCTGCAGTGATACGATCGTTAACACCCGTGTTACAACGCTGGTCTGAAGTGAGACCTAGCTACTTTTTTCCTGTCATTTTCCATCACACAAGATGGGTTGCATGCATCTTGCAAGGGTCAGGGTGAGGCAGGTTTGTTGTGGCTAGGACGACTTCCCCTTCAGGCTTTGCGTACCTAACTTCCATATATTGTGTACTCACCTATTGTGGTTGCATGGGTCGATTCACAGCTTCTGACCCCGCCTCTTCGCTATCCACTACTAGGTCGCCTCCCCTCCCTGCTCCATGAGCTTTATCGTATCTCTTCTTAAAGCTATGTATGGATCCTGTGTACTCACCTAGTTGTACTCACCTAGTTGAGGTTCCAAGCTCCTGGCCCCGCCTCTTCACTGATCGCTACTAGGTCACTCTCCCTGAACCGTGAGCTTTATCATACCTCTGCTTAAAGCTATGTATGGATCTGGCCTCCACTACATAGCTTCCCAAACTATTCCACTTACTGACTACTCTGTGGCTGAAGAAAAACTTCCTAACATCCCTGTGATTCATCTGTGTCTTCAACTTCCAACTATGTCCCCTTGTTGCTGTGTCCCATCTCTGGAACATCCTGTCTTTGTCTACCTTGTCAATTCCTCTCAGTATTTTGTATGTCGTTATCATGTCCCCCCTATCTCTCCTGTCCTCAAGTGTCGTCAGTTGATTTCCCCTTAACCTCTCCTCGTAGGACATACCTTTTAGCTCTGGGACTAATCTTGTTGCAAAACCTTTGCACTTTCTCTAGTTTCTTATGTGCTTGGCTAGGTGTGGGTTCCAAACTGGTGCCGCATACTCCAATATGGGCCTAACGTACACGGTGACAGGGTCCTGAACGATTCCTTATTAAGATGTCGGAATGCTGTTCTGAGGTTTGCTAGGCGCCCATATGCTGCAGCAGTTATTTGGTTGATTTTGCGCTTCAGGAGATGTGCCTGGTGTTATACTCACCCCAAGATCTTTTTTCCCTGAGTGAGGTTTGTAGTCTTTTGTACCCCTAGACTGTACTCCTCTGCGGTCTTCTTTACCCTTCCCAATCTTCATTAATTTGCACTTGGTGGGGTTGAACCCCAGTAGCCAATTGCTGGACCAGGTCTGCAGCCTGTCCAGACCCCTTCGTAGTTCTGCCTGGCTTCGATCGAATGAATTCTTCATCAACTTCACGTCTCTGCAAACAGGGACACTTGGGAAATTCTATTCTTCCGTCATGTCTTCACAAATACCAAAACAGCACTGGTCCTAGGACTGACCCCTGTGGGAACCCCCGCTGGTCACAGGTGCCCACTCTGACACCTCGCCACGTACCATGACTAGCTGCTGTCTTCCTGGCAAGTATTCCGATCCATTTTAGTGCCTTCCCTGTTATCCCTGCTTGGTCCTCCGGGTTTTGCACCAATCTCTTGTGTGGAACTGTGTCAAACGCCTTTTACAGTCAAGAAAATGCAATCCACCCACCCCTCTCTCTCTTGTCTTACTGCTGTCACCATGGGCATAGAACTCCAGTAGGTTTGTGACACAAGATTTCCCGTCCTGAAACAATGTTTGGGTGCTGTTGATGAGATCATTCCTTTCTAAAGGGGTTCCACCACTCTTCTCCTGATAATCTTCTCCATAACTTTGCATACTATACATGTTAGTGACACTGGTCTGTAGTTTTAGTGCTTCATGTCTGTTTCCTTTTTTAAAGTTGGGACTACATTTGCTGTCTTCCATGGGCCCCAGGCAATCTCCCTGTTTCGATAGATGTATTGAATATTGTTGTTAGGGGTACACATAGCGCCTCTGCTCCCTCTTCAGGACCCATGGAGAGATGTTATCCCGGCCCCATTGCCTTTGAGGTATCTATCTCACTTAGAAGCCTCTTCTTCTTCCTTGGTTTTTGTGTACTGTGTCCAGCACTGGTGGTGTGCTCCACCTCTCGTCTTTTGGAGCCCCTTCTGTCTCCGTGAACACTTCTTTAAATCTCTTGTGAGTTCCTCACTTACTTCATGGTCATTTCTTGTTGTCTTCCTCCTTCCTTCCTCAGCCTGGTTACCTGGTCCTTGACTGTTGTTTTCCTCCTGATGTGGCTATATAACAGTTTTGGGTCAATTTGGTTTTTCGCTGCTATCTCGTTTTCATATTGTCGTTGGGCCTCCCTTCTTATCTGTGCATATTCATTTCTGGCTCTACGACTGCTCTCCCTTATTCTCCTGGGTCCTTTGCCTTCTATATTTCTTTCCTTTCCCCTAGCACACTTGGTTTTTGCCTCCCTGCACCTTTGATGAAACCCATGGGCTCATCCTGGCTTTTTCATTATTCCTGTTACCCTTGGGTACAAACCTCTCCTCAGCCTCCTTGCACATTGTTGCTACATATTCCATCATCTCATTAACGACTTCCCTGCCAGTTCTCTGTCCCATTGATCCCCTTTCTTGTAGTTTTGGCTTTATTCGTCCTGGCCTTCCTGCTTTCCCCCCCCCCACTTGTAGCTCTATGTGTATTCGAGCTTAAAACCACATGATCGCTGGCTCCAAGGGGTTTTTTCATGTGTGTGTCCTCAATATCTGCACTACTCAAGGTGAATACTAAGTCCATCTTGCTGGTTCATTTCCCCTCCTCTCTCTCTTGTAGTGTCCCCTTAGTGTTGGTGCATGAAATTTCCAGTACCACCTCCATCATCTTTGCCCTCCATGTGTCTTGGCCCCCATGTGGCCCCCAAGTTCTCCAATCGATCTCCTTGTGGTTAAAGTCGCCCATTTATCAGGAGCTTTGCACTGCATGCATGAGCTCTTCTGGCCACTGCAGCCTTGTGTCAACCATCGCACTATTGCTCTGCCATACTCTTGCCTTGGCCTCCTGCTGTTCTGTGGTGGGTTATACATCACTACAATTACCACCTTGGGACCTCTAGAGTGAAGTGTTCCCGCTATGTAATCGCTTGCTTCTCCACTGTCTCCTCTCTCCAGCTCATCAAAATTCCATTGGTTTTTGATCAACAGTGCCACTTCTCCCACCCCCTGTTACCCCTGTCTTTCCTCAGGATCTGGTATCCGTTGGGGAAAAATGGCATCTGTTATCATACCTGTTAGCTTGGTTTCTGTGAGAGCTATGATGTCCGGTGATGCCTCTTTGACTCTTTTGTGCCACTCCTCCCACTTATTTGTTATTCCATCAGTGTTTGTGTACCATACCTTTAGTTTTCCCCTTTTCCCAAAACTTTGGTTTGGGGGGCCTGTTGAGGGTGGGGGACCTGGTAGTATGTGGGTTTATAGCGGGTTGGGTGGAAGCTGTGAGTGTGGATTTTGTTTGTGTGGGATGGTTTTTTTGAGAAAGTTTGTGTTTTGCCCTTTT
>NW_026487156.1:0-12421 GCF_026875155.1 Cherax quadricarinatus | reverse complement strand
TCTATTTTCGTATAGTTTTGGGTTGTATTCTCGTTTTCATGGTCTCATTTGATAGAATGGAAACTATATTATAGAAATGGAGGTGTTTTATTAATTTACTATAAAAGATACCTGGAAATGGAGCACAAAGTACAGGGGAAATGTTTGATTTTTTGCCGATGTCAAAAGTAAACAAATGATGTATTGTCCAATAAATGTCCAAATTAGCCATTCTAATACGCAGTCTGAATGGGTTGATGTAATTTTTACAATTATTAGTATTGCAGTAGTCTTGCATAACGTAAATTTATATTTTTTTGTTTGAATAAAATTTCAAAAATAAAAAGCAAGAGTAATATCACAGGGACCTGGAGACATGACTTGATGAACAAAGAAAATTTTTTTAGTAGCCAGGAATGTCTGCATGTTCATTCTGGACCTTATTTTGAAAATTGTCGTATTTTTTATTTTCGTTGAAATTGGCCAAATTGCAAATTTTGACCATGTTATTGGGTAGTTTGAAATCGGTAATATGGGCAGTTTTTGTGCTCAATCGATAGAAAAAAATAGAGTTCTGAGAAATGTTATGAGTTTGGGTTGACTGGATTATCGGAATTAGCCGAAACTAGGGCTCAAAGTGGCGAAATGCCGATTTTTTTTTTTAAATATCGCTGAAGTCGGCTAACTTCGCGGAGAGCGTTAATTCCGTCAGTTTTCCATCAAATTTCGTTTTTGGTAGTGTCTTTACAATCGGGAAAAGATTCTCTATCATTTCATAAGAAAAAAATATTTTTTTTTTTTTTTTCGAATTATTTGCGATCACCAGGAGCAATTCAGGATTGGGCCCTTCGAGTCAAAGGGTTAATGGCTATACGTAAATTCTAGCACACACTTAGACGTGTTTAAAACCCACTGTACTGCTATAAACAGCTGAGTTTTTGTTATGCTTAGGTCAGCAATAATCGAGTCAGTCCACTACTGTCCTACTAAGCTTAACCTCGGGTCAATGACATGAAGGGTACAGAGTACTTATGGCCTGGTGTTTATGGCTTGCGTTTGCTGTGTTCAGCCTGACCACGATGGTTAATCGTAAATACCGATGTTATACACTTCATTCGCTATACACTATAAATGTCACTGTTATAACTGTAAATCACACTTGAATATTACTTACACATATATAAATGTAACTGTTAATATATATTTGAAAACTTAAACTTTATATATAAGTTCCCTTTAATATAACAGGTTAGAATCTATTAAGAAACAAACTTTAAACAATCTTGTCTCTTTAATTTCTGTCTATATCACTATGTGTATTACATCAGACAAAATGAACATCAGTTGGGTTGTTGTTGTCAGCGATTTTCGAGATTGGAGCAGTGGAGCAGGTGCCATCCCGTTTTCTTGTTGTGTGAGTCACCCAGACTCCTGGTTTTCTTTGGGTGAGCAACGTTTTTGCTTTGGCTGCCCTTTCTCTGTGGATGGGTGCATATGCGTTTTTTATGGTGAGCCCCGTTACATAGTTTCGTCTTCAAGCACTTTTATTCGAACAGGACCTCTGGCCTCCGTAGGCTTTCTGTTCTTTACACACGTGTACAGTATCCTAAATTGTGGGACCAACCTGCCGCGTGGGCCCATGCTTATATCCTACATGATCTGCCCCCCCCCCCCAACCCGCCAGCCCCCCACGACCAAAAATCTGGGTGCGCTCCCCCCCCCCATCCAGGCTAGTGTGAGACCAGTAGGGGGTATGTGTGTGGTGTGATGTACTCACCTATTTGTCTCACCATATTTGTGGTTTTTTGCAGGGGTCGAGTCACAGCCCTGGGACCCGCGCCTCTTCGCTGATTTGCTAGTAGGTCCTCTCTGCTCTCCCTTGCCCCATGAAGCGCTATCATACTCGCCTTAAAACTATGTATGGTTCTCCCGCTCCCCAACTACGTCACTTTCTTAGGCCTATCTCCCACGGCCATGAAACTACTCTATGGAGCTGAAGAAATACTTGTCCGACATCCTTTGATTCATCTGATCTCTTCAAACTTCCAATATGACCTCTTGTGTCTGTTTGGTGGTCCCTTCTCTGGAACATCCCGTCTTTGTCACCTTGTCTATTCCGCGCAGATTTTATATGTCGTTATCGTTGTCTCCCCTGACCCTCCTGTCCTCCAGTGTTGTCAGGGCCGATTTCCCTCATCCTTTCTTCGTAGGACAATCCCTGTAGCTCTGGTGACTAGTCTTGTTGGCAAACCTTTGCACTTTCTCTATTTTTCTTGACGTGCTTGAGTAGGTGTGGTTCCAAAACTGGTGCTGCATACTCCAGTTACGGCCTGACATAAATGGTTATACTGAGTCTTAAACGTATCCTTACTGAGGTATCGGAACGCTATCCGTAGGTTTGCCTATGCCCGCCCGTTATGCTGCAGCAGTTATCTGATTGATGTGCGCCCTCAGGTGAATATGCTCGGGTGTTCTTTATACTCAACCCCAGGTCTTTTTCCTTGAGTGAGATTTGCAGTCTCGCGCGGCCATCTAATACTATATTGTGTCTGCGGTCTTCTTTTGCCCTTCCCCAATTCTTCATGACTTGCATTTGACAGGGTTAAATTCAAGGAGCCAGTTGCTGGACCAGGCTTGTAGCCTGTCCAGGTCTCTTTTTGTATCCTGGCCTGATCCTCATCCGAATTGATTTTCTTCTCATTAATTCGCATCATCTGCAAACAAGGACACTTCTGAGTCTATCCCTTCAGTTTATGTCGTTACATATACCAAAAACAGTGACAAGTCTAGGACTGAACCCCTGTGGACACCCGCTGTCGCAGGCTGCCCCACTCTGACACATCGTCGCGTACCATCAATGACTCGTTGTTGCCTCCCTGTCAGGTATTCTTCATGATCCATCTGCAGTGGGGGGCCTTTACTGTTATGTGTAGCCCTGATCCTTCTGCTTTTTGCAGTAACCTTTGTGAGGAAACTGTGTCGGAAGGCTTCTTGCAGTCCAAAAAATATGCAGTCATCCACCCCTCTCTCTCTTGTCTTACTTCTGTCACTTGTCATAAAACTTAGTAGGTTTGTGACACAAGGATTTTCCTTCCCTGTAACCTGTGGTTGTCAATTATACACTGTTTCTTTCCAGTCGTGCCCCACCACTCTCCTCCTGATGATCCTTCTACAATGACCCATGCATATATACCGTTAGTGATACGGTTGTATAGTTTAGTGGCCTCATGTGTCTGTCTCCCTTTTAAAAATTGGGATACATTTGCTCATTTTTCCATACCTCAGGGAGTTTGCCCAGTTTCAAGTGATGTGTTGAAGATCTTTTGTTAATGGCTCACCACAATATCTCTGCTCATCTATTTAAGGACCCATGGAGAGATGTTGTCTAGTTGTCCCACGCCTTTGGGTTGTCAAGGTTCGCTTAGCAGCAGCTTCTTCAACCTTCCTCTTGGTTATATTGGTACCTCATCCAGCACTTCGGGTGTGCCCCCCTGTTCTGATTTCCTCCTGGAGGTTCCTACTGGGTTAACTGTGTAAATACCTCTTTAAATCTTGTGTTGAAGCTCCTGACATACCACCTTGGTCGTTTCTTGTGAATTCCCCATCCACCCTTCCTAGTCTGTATTACCTGGTACTTGACTGTTGTATTCTCCTTGATGTGGCTGTACAACAGGCTTCGGGTCAGTCTTACTTTTGATGCTATGTCATTTTCATATTGTCTCTTGAGCCTCCCTTCGTTTGTGCATATTCGTTTCGGCTCTTCGGCTGATTTCTTTATTTTCCAGTGTGTAGTTCTCTGTCGTCTGTACCTTTTTCCATTCTCTTGTACACCTAAGTTTTTGTGTGTGTTGTTGTGTGTGTGTGTGTGTGTGTGTGTGTGTGTGTGTGTGTGTGTGTGTTTCTGTGTGTGGTGTGTTTCTGTGTGTGTGTGTTTGTGTGTATGTGTGTGTGTGTGTGTGTGTTGTGTGTGTGTGTGTGTGTGTGTGTGTGTGTGTGTGTGTGTGTAGTGTGTGTGTGTGTGTTTCTGTGTTGTGTGTGTGTTTCTGTGTGTGTAGTGTGTGTGTGTGTGTGCCTTGTGTGTGTGTGTGTGTGTGTGTGTGTGTGTGTTGTGTGTGTGTGTTGTGTGTGTATTTTTCCCCCGAAAATTCCAATAGGTTACCAATAGGCTGAAGAGTTTGTAGTTTGTGTGCGCGGCGTGTGTGTGTGTAACTCACATAGTTGTGTTTGCGAGGGGCCGAGTCACAGTCTGCACCGCCTCTTCAACTTGCCTGCTACTGGTCACTCTCGCTGCTCCATGAGCTTTATATAGCTTTTCTTAAAAAAGCTATGTATGGAACCTGCCTCCACTACATCATTACCCAGCATTCTACTTCCTAACATCTTCTGATGGCTGAAGAGAATACTTCCTAACTCCCTGTGCGTTCATCTGAGTTTTCAACTTCCAACTGTGACCCCTTGAGCTGTCCATTCTGGAAATCCTGTCTCTGTCCACCTTATCTACTACCCTCAGTATTTTATAATGCCTTATCATAACCCCCCTAACTATAATGTCTTTCTGTGTCGTCAGTCGGTTTCTTTAACCTCTCCTCGTGGACATTCCCCTTAGCTCCAGGATAGTCTTGTTGCAAACCTTTAGTACTCTTTCTCTTAGTATCCTTTACATGCTGGCTATGTGTGTGTGTGTAACTCACCTAGTGATGTACTCTTTATTTTGAGGTTGCAGGGGATCCAGTCCGAGCTACTGGCCCCGCCTTTCACTGATCGCGCACTAGGTCACTCTCCTGAACCAGTGAGCTTTATCATAACTTGTTTTTATGCTTTAAAGCATATGTATGGGATGCCTGCTCCCACTACATCGCTTCCCCAAACTATTCCGCTTACTTGACTACCTATGTGGCTTAAGAAATACTTCATATACATCCCTGTGTTCATCTGTGTCTTCAACTTCCAACTGTGTCACTTGTTACTGTGTCCCCTCTCTGGATACATCGTATTTCTGTCCGACTTGTCTATTCCCGCCAGTATCGTTGGTATGTCAGTTATCAATTCAGTTCCCCTGGCCTTCTGTCCTCCTCAGTGTCGTCTGTTTCCCGATTCTCAACCTTTCGAGTACGACATTCCCCTGAGCTCTGGCACTAGCCTTGTTGCAAACCTTTCGTACTTTCTCTAACTTCTTGACGTGCTTGACCCAGGGATGTGGGTTCCGACTGGTGCTGCATTCTCCAGTATGGGCCTAACATACACAGTGTACAGTGTCTTGAACGATTCCTTATTAAGGTATCGGAACGCTATTCTCAGGTTTGCCAGGCGCCCATATGCTGCAGCAGTTATTTGGTTGATGTGATAACTGACGTGACGTGCTCGGTGTTATGGTCACCCCAAGGTCTTTCTCCCTGAGTGAGGTCTGTAGTCTTTGTCCACCTAGCCTATACTCTGTCTGAGGTCTTCTTTGCCCTCCCCAATCTTCATGACTTTGCATTTGGCAGGGTTGAATTCGAGAAGCCAGTTTCTGGACCACATGTCCAGCCTGTCCAGGTCTCTTTGCAGTCCTGCCTCGTCCTCATCCGATTTAATTCTTCTCATCAGCTTCACCATCATCTGCGAATAGGGACACTTCAGAGTCTATTCCTTCCATCATGTCGTTCGCATGTATCAAAAATAGCACTGGTCCTAGAACTGACCCCTGTGGGATCCCGCTCGTCACCAGGCGCCCACTGTGATACCTCTTCACGTACCATGACTCGTTGTTGCCTCCCTGTCAGGTATTCCCTGATTCATTGCAGTGCCCTCCCTGTTATATGCGCCTGATCCTCCAGCTTCTGCACTAATCTCTTGTGATGAACTGTGTCAAAGGCCTTCCTGCAGTCCAGGAAAATGCAATCAACCCACCCCTCTCCCTCGTGTGTTACTTCTGTTACCTTATCATAAAACTCCAGAAGGTTTGTGACACGGATTTGCCTTCCATGAACTCATGCTGGTTTTCATTTATAATCTTGTTCCGTTCCAGGTGTTCCACCACTCTCCTGATAATCTTCTCCATGACTTTGCACACAATACATGTCAGAGACACAAGTCTGAAGTTTAGTGACTCGTTTCTGTTTCCTTTCTTAAATATGGGGACTACATTTGCTGTCTTCCATTTCTCAGGTAGTTGCCCAGTTTCAAGGGATGTGTTGAAGATTGTGGTTAGGGGCACGCACAGCATCTCTCCTCCTTCTCTAAGGACCCACGGGGAGATGTTGTCCGGTCCCATCGCTTTTGAGGTATCAAGGTCACTTAGAAGCTTCTGCACCTCCTCTTCAGTTGTTCGTATGTCATCCAACACTTGTTGGTATATTCCCTCTTGATGTTCCCTTCCGTGCTGTCTTCCCAGAGCCCTTCCTGTCTCTACTGTAAAAACTTCCTTAAATCTCCTGTTTAGCTCCTCACATACCTCCTGATCATTTCTTGTGAGTCTCCCCCTTCTGTCCTCAGTCTGACCCCTGGTCTTTGACTGTTGTCTTCCTCCTGTTTGGGGCTATACAACGTTTCGGGTCGTCTTGATTTGGGGATGCTATGTTATTTTCATACTGTCCGGGCCTCCCTCCTTACCTGTGCATACTCTTTCCGGGCTCTGCGACGTCTCCCTATTTTCGTGTGTTCCTCCCTTTCGACTTTTTCCTTCCCTTATTGCATTTTGTTTTTGCCTCCTTACACCGTCGGGTAAAAAGGGGCTTTTTCGGGTTTCCCATTGTTTCTTTTGCCCTTGGGAAAAAACCCTTTTCCCCCCTTTTTGCTTTTTGTTGTTACATATTCCATAAATTTTCATTTATGGTTTCCTCCCAGTTTCTCCACGGAACCCCTGCGGGAATTTTCCTAAACCCTGTGAGTCCCCTCTTTTTATGTCGGCTTTTCCCACAGCCCTGCTATTCTTCCGCTTGCAACTCTACTATTTTTCCCAAAGCACTGAACCACGTGGCACTAGCCCCTGGGGACCCATATGTGATGCCTCAATGTCGAACTCCCCAGGGTGAACAAAAGGGGCCAATTTGCTGTTCCTCCTCCCCTCCACTCTTGTAGTGTTTTTAACATGGGGATGGGGTTTTTCCGCACCACATCAACTCTTGGCTTCCTTTTCGGGCCCCCCATGTGGCTCCGGGTTTTTCCCAGTCAATCTCCCTGTGGTTAAAAATCCCCCATAACCCAACTTTGCTCTGCGGAGTGACTTTTTGCCACCTCAGCAAGGTGCCCACCTTTGCTCTGTTGCTTCTTCATATTCCTCTTTTGGCCCCTGCAGTTCTGTGGGGGATTTTATCACGCAAGCCCACCTTGTGCTCCCAATTTTGGTCCCACATGTAGTCCCTTTCTCCTGTTCGTCTTGCCTCCCATTTTCTCGAATTTCCAGGGCTTTTTACGAGCGAGAAACCCTTCCCCCCCCTCTGCCCCTTCTATTTTTTTCCCATGATCTGGTACCGGTGGGAAGTTTGCATTGTTATTGTCTCCGTGAGTTTTTTGGGAAACTTGCGAGGTTTCACATCAATTCGGGTTTTCTGTATGTGTTCCCCATTGAACTCTCTTTATAACCTATAATAATAATAATAATAAAAATAATAATAATAATTTTTATTTTGAGGTATATATACAACTTAACAGACCATAACTTCCCCCAGGACTACTATATAGAAAGCCCGGGTTTTTGGAGAACATTTCGGGCAAATTACGCCAATATTGTTTCCGGGATGCGACCCTACAGCGATAAACCCCCGGGTACCTTTTTATTTTACGAAAACAGGGACCGTGTTTTAAGGAAACACTCCCAAATGTTACATCCTTTCCCGGGGTCAAACCCAGGCCTCAATGTGTGAGTGAATGACTACAAACGACGTAGGGGACCCCCTTACAAATATGAATATGAAAATTAAAATTTGGTGTGAGAGAGAGAGAGGAGAAACTATGTAGGTAACAGCTCTCACTGTTCCCTACATCAGTAAAAAAAGTTAGGACCTTAACCCAACTTGAAAAACCCCTTATAAAAAGGAGTAAAGGGGGAATGAGTCGGTAGTACCTGAAACGCTGCGATTTTGTCGTTTGAAACCCCAGTGACTGACTGTAAAACGATCACCCCTCAGGGTTCACGTTTGGCCTCGGGGAATCTCTCTTAAATTAATTTTTCCGCACAAGCGCAATTTAATAGCGTGAGCTTATTTACCTCGGAGCCCTGTTTGTAAAAACATATGCAAATTTATATTTGAATGTTATTATTTCAAAGCATAATTAACTCTTACACACACCACAACAACACACACACCCCAACACACATACACACACACACACAACACACACACCACACCACACACACACAAACACACAACAAGAGGAAAGACAGGGGGAACAGGGGGGTGGAGGAGTGGCATTGTGATAAAAAATCGCGGGAAATTTTGAGAGCGGGAGAAGAGACAGGGAGAAGAAAGTGTTACATGCGGGAACGCTCCTCGGGAGGCCCCAAGGGGTAATAGCAGTGAGTATAACCCCCCACAGAACAGCAGGGGGCCCAAAGGCAAGAGTACGACGAGAGCAATAAGCGAGGGTTTGACACATGGCTGAGGGGCCAGAATGCTCATGCAGCGGGGCAAAGCTCCGATAGGGTGCTTTAAACCAAAAGGAGATCGTTTGGGGGAAAACTTGGACCCAAAAGGGGGGCCAAGTACAGGGAGGGCAAGATGATGGAGGTGGACGGGGAAAATTCATGTACAAACACGTAAGGGACACTAAAGAGAGAGAGGAGGGATGAACCCAGAAAGGCTAGATTTAATTTTCCCCTTGAGTAGGCAGAAACGAGGACATCACAAAGAAAGCCCCCTTGGGGGCCAGTGACCATGGGGTTTTTTTAAGCTTCGAATAACAGTAGAGCTACAAGTGGAGGGAGAAGCGGGGAAGGGCCAGGCGAATAAAAACCAAACTACAAGAAAGGGGACACACGGATGGAATTTCCCTGAACGGGGTTCAGGGGGACAGAGAACTGGCGGGGAAGCCATTTAATGAGATGATGGAATATGTAACAACAAAATGCAAGGAGGGAGGAAGGTTTGTACCCAGATAACAGGAATAATGAAAAAGCCGGATAGCCCACGGGTTTAGCCCAAAGGGGCAGGGAGGCAAAAAACCCAAATGTGCTAGGGAATGGAAGAAATATAGAAGGCAAAGGACCCCCAGAATAAGGAGAGCAGTCGTAGAGCCAAAAACGAAAATGCACAGATAAGAAGGGGGGCCCAAAGACAAATGAAAATGCAAAGGACGAAAGCCAAAACTGACCCCAAATGTTGTACCACATCAGGAGGGGAAAAAAAACAGTCAGGCCAGGTAATCGGGTAAGGAAGGAAGGAAGGAGGAGAGACAACAAGAAATGACTTGAAGTATGGAGGAACTCAACAAGAGATTCAAAGAAGTGTTCAAGAGGAGAAAAGGGGCTCCAGAAAAGAGGAAGGTGGGGCACACCCCCAGGCTGGACACGTGCCCAAAGAGGAAGAAGTGAGGAGGCTTCTGAGTGACTAGATACCTCAAAGGCATGGGGGGGGGATAAAATCTCCCAGGGTATTGAGAGAGGGAGCAGAGGGCAAATTTTACCCCTAACAACAATATTCAAACATCTTCGAAACAGGGAGATTGCCTGAGGATGGAAAACAGCAAATGTAGTCCCCAAACTTTAAAAAGGGGACAGAGGGCCCCTTAAACTAAGGCCAGTGTCACTGCATGTTAGTATGCAAAATCATGGAGAAATTTCGGAGAAAAAAGTGGTGGGAAAACCCCAGAAAGGAATGACTATCAAAAGCAGCCAACATGGTTTCGGGACGGGAAAACCTGTGTCCCAAAACCTACTGGGAGTTCTATGACATGGTGAAGCGTAAGCAAGAGGAGAGGGGTGGGGGGATTGCATTTCTTTGGGCTGCAAGAAGGCGTTTGACACAGGGTTTCCCCCAAGAGATTGGTGCAAAAATGGAGGACCAAGCAGGGATAACAGGGAAGGCACTACAAGGACAGGGAATACTTGTCAGGAAGACAGCAGGGGTCATGGGACGTGGGGAGGGTGTCAGAGGGGCACCTGTGGGCCAGGGGGGTCCCACAGGGTTCAGTCCCGGGCCAGTGCTGTTTCTGGTATTTGTGAACGACTGCGGGAAAGGGAATAGACTCTGGGGTTCCCCGTTTGCGATGACGTGAAGCGATGAAAGAATTTAATCGATCGAAGACCAGGCAGAACTACAAAGGGATTGGACAGGCTGCAGACCTGGTCCAGCAATTGGCTCCTGAGTTCAATCCCAAAGTGCAAAATCTGAGATTGGGGAAGGGCAAAGAAAACCCCGACGGAGTAAGTCTGGGGGCCAGAGACTACAAACCTCACCAAGGAAAAAATCTTGGGGTGATAAAACCCAGGCACATCTTTGAAGCGCACATCAATCAAATAACTGCTGGGCCCCTATGGGGCCCAGCAAACTCAGAACAGCATTCCGACATTTAATAAGGGGAATCGTTCGGACCCTGTACAACCGGTCGTAGCCCCTATGGGGTATGCGGCACCAGTTTGGGCCCCCCCCTAGCCAGCATGTAAAGAAACTAGAGAAAGTGCAAAAAGGTTTTCAAAAAGACTAGTCCCAGAGCTAAGAGGTATGTCCTACGAGGAGAGGTTAAGGGAAAACAAAATGACACATGGAGGACAGGAGAGATAGGGGGGGCATGATAACGAAACAAAATACGAAGGAATTTACAAGGTGGGGCAAAGGGGCAGATGTGCCAGGTTGGACACAGTAAAAAGGGGGGCACAGTTGGGAAATTGAAGACACAGTGAACAAGGGGTTTGGAAGTTTTTTTTCGCCACAAGTATCATAAGTGGGAAAAGTTTGGGAAGCGATGTAGTGGAGGCAGGGTCCATACATAGCTTTTAAAAGAGGTATGATAAAGTCCGGTCAGAGAGGTGAACCTAGTACGACAGTAAGAGGGGGCCAGGGGCTCGGACTCGACCCCCGCAACCTCAACTAGGTATACAACTAGGTGAGTAACACGGGGGCCCCCTGTGACTCGGGCTTGCAACCACGTGCAACACAGATGCTAAGCATCTCCTATAAACTTATCGACACTCCAGTCACGGAAGGATCAATCCTAATGGGGAACCCGTTTTTTTTCATCACGTTCCAAGTCTTTAGTAACTGCATGATAGTTACGCTTGTAAGCTTCAGTAACTGCAACATAGTTTCAGGCTTCCCCGCCTGTATGTTCCTGACCCTCACCAATATGAGCCCCCCTGAGGGGAAAAAAACCTGTTTTAAACTCGAAATTTTCAAATCATTTTAAATCCCCGTTATATAAACTACCATCCCTCTTTCCCCGGGTGCCACTCACAACACTAATGCCACCGGGGATTTATTTACTGCTAAAATTTAAAAAGGGCCCAGGTGTAAGGAAAGGTGGGAACGTTCAAAATCGCCGCAGATGAACCCGTGATCGCGTCCTAGTAGTCTTATATCTTGCCCTTTTAAAAGATCTTTGTTAGTAGGTCGAAGGTTAGAATTTGCAATTTCAGGTTTTGGATTTTTAAAAATTCGGATTCTGGAAATATAGCGAAGGCTCTTTTTTCACTCTGTTGAAGATTTGAAAGTCCCCAAGGCAAGACGCTGATTGTTAGGTGGAGACACAATGCAACTAAAAAAATTTTATTGTGGCAACATTTCCCGGAGCGAAACGTTGCCACAAAAAAAAAAAGCACAGTATTCCCCTGTGCCCTTTTTCCTAGCATATTATTGGTAAATTCTACAACATTTTTACAAAACGCTGATTACTGCAAAAAGCCGGGGACCCTTTAATTGTCTGTAGTAACTTTAGTCCCCTGATGACCCTTCCAATTGCTTTTATGACCCACAAGTTTGACGAAAAAATTTTGACACCTTTTTTGGGCCCCTCCCGACCATTTTTCAAGCCACAATTAATAGTCCCCGGACCGAACGAAAGTAAAGTTTTGTCTCCAATTTTTAGTCAGGGGAAGTGCTCGAGACAAATGTTGTGACATTCTGTTTTAAATTTCTTTTTTATTCAAAATTCCCAAAGTAAGTAAACCCGGTACCAGGTTAACTACTGCAAGGGTTAACCTGGGACTTTCGAAGAGAAAGACCCCAAAATCTGCCTCTTGCTTCAAGTGAGCTTTTTTTAAATGATCGATAAATGTGCCCTGTCTCGTACCTCGCCCAGTTTCCTGAAGTCAACCCTAAGTCCTTCCCCTTTAGGGGCTCGCTCCGTGTTCCCCAACAGGTCTACCTAGTGTACCCATAGACAATTTAAAAACCCAACCTTCTCTAGATGTATATGTGCCTAGGCTTCTCCAGCTATCCACTACCACTACAAAAAAGCCTATAAGAGAAATAGTAGTATCCAAACTATTACGTGATTTCCAACGGGTATGAGAACGTTTTTTTTTTAT
>NW_026487155.1:0-59542 GCF_026875155.1 Cherax quadricarinatus | reverse complement strand
GCTAGTCTCTTTAAATGTCGGTCCGGGGCTCCATGCTACAGGGTCTGAACCTCAATTATGTTGTGATCTGAGTATATTGTTTTTGATATGGTGACATTTCTTATCAGATCATCATTGTTAGTGAAGATGAGGTCTAGTGTATTCTCCAGTCTAGAAGGCTCTATTATTTGCTGGTTTAAATTGAATTTTGTGCAGAGATTTAAAAGCTCCTGTGAGTGTGAGTTTTCATCAGAGCTGCCTCCTAGTGTTATTACTGCAACAATATTATTTGCTATATTCCTCCATTTTAAGTGCCTTAAGTTGAAATCCCCCAGGAGCAAGATGTTGCCTACATTTATGAAAAATTTACTGGCCAGAATTTAAACATAAATTAGACAGCTTATCTGAGATTCCTGGAGTTGTCCTGTCCTGTCGCCTGATACTCAAATTATGCAGGAATACACATCCAACAATTTCGCCTCCTATTTGAGAGGTGTCAGCCCAATTTTAACCTCTAGAGCACGAAAAATTCTTCCCATTACACAATGTCTGTTACTCCAATTCAAAACCAAAATGGCGACTCTCTTCTGTGCAGACGCACTCTTTCAGTTTTCTATGACATAAATATTATTAAATACAATATGGCCATCTATTTACATATACTACTGTATTTCTGGAAAATATATACAGTATTTTCCACACTGCGGCCTGGCGGAGTTCATTGCTAAACGACTCAAATTGCTCATTTGAAAATGGTGGAGGACCTGGGTACATATAGGATCTGGCATCCACACGGCGACATATTACACAAGATTTAATAACCCTTTTTACACTTTGCCGTCCTTGTGGAATCCAGAAAGTTTGATTATGTCGGAGGATCTCACCTTCAAGGACCATAACATTGTATCAATCGCATCTGCTAGAAAAATGACAGGATGGATAATGAGAACCTTCAAAACTAGGGAGGCCAAGCCCATGATGACACTCTTCAGGTCACTTGTTCTATCTAGGCTGGAATATTGCTGCACTCTAACAGCACCTTTCAAGGCTGGTGAAATTGCCGACCTAGAAAATGTACAGAGAACTTTCACGGCGCGCATAACGGAGATAAAACACCTCAATTACTGGGAGCGCTTGAGGTTTCTAAACCTGTATTCCCTGGAACGCAGGAGGGAGAGATACATGATTATATACACCCGGAAAATCCTAGAGGGACTAGTACCGAACTTGCACACGAAAATCACTCACTACGAAAGCAAAAGGGCTTGGCAGACGATGCACCATCCCCCCAATGAAAAGCAGGGGTGTCACTAGCACGTTAAGAGACCATACAATAAGTGTCAGGGGCCTGAGACTGTTCAACTGCCTCCCAGCACACATAAGGGGGATTACCAACAGACCCCTGGCAGTCTTCAAGCTGGCACTGGACAAGCACCTAAAGTCAGTTCCTGATCAGCCGGGCTGTGGCTCGTACGTTGGTTTGCGTGCAGCCAGCAGCAACAGCCTGGTTGATCAGGCGCTGATCCACCAGGAGGCCTGGTCACAGACCGGGCCGCGGGGGCGTTGACCCCCGAAACTCTCTCCAGGTAAACTCCAGGTAATACAATTTAAGGTATCTTGTACCCCACCATGCATTACATTTTTATGGGCATTTAGAACAATCAAATTTGTTAGATGATGAGTTTTGGGCAGTAAGATAGGGTGTTTAGCATAATCACACAATTCAGCATTTTGTAACCTACCTCTGCACCTAATTACATTGTTATCTAAATAAAGCCCCAATTTCTCTATTATGGAACCTTTCACAATTTTTCTTTCCATCATCAATTTAATCTCATTTCCATAGATTTCCTCCTGTACCCTCTTTATCCAATATTCAAGAGGATGTGAAAACTTATATGATATATTCATCTTGTTTAGAAATTTAAACACTAAATTAGTTACATTGATTAGTTTGGGTAAAGAAGAATACCTATTTATATCAATGGCTAAGGAAGGACAAACTATTGGAGCGGTGGTCACAGTAATTTCAACAGGAGCAATATATGCCTTTTGTACAGGCCAATTAGCTTTATTTACCAACCAGCTCGGTCCTTTAAACCATGATACAGCATTTACAAATTTAGTATAAGGTAAACCTCGAGACAAGAAATCAGCTGGATTCTCCTCACCAGGTATATGATTAAATGTTAACATATGCTGACCCAAACTATTATACTTCTCTTGCATCTGATTAATTTCAGCGACTCTTCACAATTTTACTGTTTCCATTACGAATCCATTGTAAGGATACCTCATTATCAGACCAAATTACAGTGTAGCTAATATTTATCTCATGCAACTTATTTTTTATATAATTAGCTAATTTGACACCTACATAAATGGCTGTTAATTCCAACTGAGGCAAGGTACGTGATTTAATTGGAGACACTTTAGCCTTAGACATAACAAGAGAAATAACACTATTACATTGAAGGTAAGCAACTGCTCCATATGCCAATTTTGAAGCATCACAAAAAATGTGGAGTACATTTTTCCCATTTGGATTGGCCACCTGGCATGGGAACTCCAACATTGGAATTTTCTCATAATCACCAGTTAATTCATCCCACCTGTTAATGAATTCCTTAGGTAGAATTTCATCCCAAGCACATTTAAGTTTCCATGCTTCCTGAATTAATAATTTCCCTCCGGATGCAACATCCTAGCAATTCCAGGAACAGCTGTTAAAAATTGACCACTGTCTGGAAAATCTGCCAGCTCCTGCACCCAACATCTTGCTCCTGGGGGATTTCAACTTAAGGCACCTAAAATGGAGGAATATAGCAAATAATATTGTTGCAGTAATAACACCAGGAGGCAGCTCTGATGAAAACTCACACTCACACGAGCTTTTAAATCTCTGCACAAAATTCAATTTAAACCAGCAAATAATAGAGCCTACAAGACTGGAGAATACACTAGATCTCATCCTCACTAACAATGATGATCTGATACGAAATGTCACCATATCAAAAACAATATACTCAGATCACAACATAATTGAGGTTCAGACATGTATGCGCGGAGCCCAAGACCGACATAATGAGATTAGTCACGAGGGAGCATTCACCAAATTCAACTTCAATAACAAAAACATAAAGTGGGATCAAGTAAACCAAGTCCTAACCAATATAAGCTGGGGAGATATACTAAGCAACACAGACCCCAGCTTATGCCTAGAACAGATTAACTCGGTGGCACTCGATGTATGCACAAGGCTTATTCCTCTAAGAAAAAGGAGGAGCAGATGTAAAATAGAAAGAGACAGGCGCTCCCCTTACAGGCGATGGAAAAGAATAACAGAGTGGCTAAAAGAGGTCAATATATCTGAAATGCGTAGGGAGACACTGGTCAGAGAAATAGCAAGCATCGAACTTAAGCTAAAGGAATCTTACAGGAGTCAGGAATTGCGGGAAGAACTAAAAGCCATAAATGAAATGGAAAGAAACCCAAAGTATTTCTTCTCCTATGCCAAATCAAAGTCGAGAAAAAACGTCAGTATTTGGGGCCCCCACTTAAACAAGATGGGTCCTACACAGATAACAACAAGGAAATGAGTGAGCTACTTAAGTCCCAATATGATTCAGTTTCTAGCAAGCCGCTAACCAGACTGAGAGTCGAAGATCAAAATGAATTTTTTATGAGAGAGCCACAGAATTTGGTTAACACAAGCCTCTCTGATGTTATCCTGATGCCAAATGACTTCGAACAGGCGATAAATGACATGCCCATGCACTCTGCCCCAGGGCCAGACTCATGGAACTCTGTGTTCATCAAGAACTGCAAGAAGCCCCTCTCACGAGCTTTTACCATCCTATGGAGAGGGAGCATGGGACACGGGGGCGCCCCATGATACACTCTTCAGTCCTTATTTTATCGGGGGCGGGGAATTTTGCTGCACACTAACAGCACCTTTTAAAGGGGCAGGGTGAAATTGCTGCCCTAAAAATGACAGAGAACCTTCACAGCGCCATAACGGGATAAAACACCAAATTACGGGGAGCGTTTGGGGTTCCTAAACCTGTTTTCCCCTGGAAGAGGGGGGAGAGAACATGATTAATACACGGAAAATCCTAAGGGACTATACCGAATTTGCACACGAAAATCACTCCTATGAAACAAAAGACTTGGCAGACGATGCAACATCCCCCCAAATGAAAGGGGGGTGTCACTAGCACTTAAGAGCCAACAAAAAAGTCCGGGGGCCCAAAATTTGTTCAACTGCACCCACAACAAAAGGGGGGATTACCACAGCCCCTGGATTTTTAAAAGCTGGCACGGGACAAGCACCTAAAGTCGGTTCCTGCCCAGCCGGGATTGGCTCTACTTTGGGTTTTTGCGGGAACCCAGCAGTAACAGCCTGGTTGATCAGGCTTGATCCACCAGGGGGCCCCTGGTCACAGACCGGGCGGGCGGGGGCTTTGCCCCCGGAACTCTCTCCAGGTAAGCTCCAGGTAAACCCAGGGTGACCTAAACCTAGTGGATCGAAACATTGGAAACTTCAGGAACAAAACCTCTAGTTAATTTTTTGGGCATACTGTAATTATTAGGTTTTCTTTAACAAATCTCTCTCATTCCCAAGTTAAACCCAATACATTACTACTTTTTGGGACTTCATCCCCGGAAATCTTTACTTATTTTGTCCTTTAATTTTGGGAACGAATTACTATTCCATTCCCCTCAGAGGCATATTTGCACTTTGCATTATTTTATTAGCCTCTCCAAAAGTCATTAACAGTTCCTCTTGGGTTACGTCACACCCAAAAAATTGTCCACAAAAAAATTTTTTCTCTTCTTTACTCAATGAACTTCCCATATGTTTAAGGGGGCATTTATCGTCGCTTGAAAGTAGGAATGGACTGGATGTAGTACCAAAAAATACCCCCTAAAAAAAGGTTTTAAGGGGGCAAAAGGGGGGTCAATGGGATTCCAGGCCATAAAAGGGGGGAATCCCGGTCCCCCTCTTGAAAACCCTCTTGGAAAGTTTTAATTTCAGCCGTAAAGGCATAATGTTTTCACTCTAAAAATTTAAAATCTCCTTTTTTTCCGTAAAACCGGACCTGTCATCAAACAGTCTTTAAACTAGGTACATTTTTGTTACTCCTGGCACTAAATTAAACACAATTCTCAGAGAAGGGTTTTTTAAACCTTCTTACTCCGTGATGGGGCCCAAATAGTGACCAAAATTTTGGCTTGCCAGGAGGTACCTCTTCTATAAATTTATTAATTAATTGTTTCAGCAATTAATCATTAGGTGCTTATCAGTTCGGGGAGCTGACCTTTAAACTGTCCATATGCCATTCTGTAATTAGTGGAAATTCGGGAGGGTTCAGTCTCCACGGAAGCCACACCCAGTTTTGTCCAATTAAAATTTTTTACATCTCTCGGGTATTGTTTTTGAGTAAAAAAATCTTTGGCCTTTTTCTTTACATTTTTTCCAAACGTCAAATTTCCCCCAAAATTTTAGCCGGCCAACCCCATCCTCTATGGAAAAATATACGGGGGACGATTTCATAGAAGAACACAGTTATTGTATTTTAGTTTCCCTACATGAAATATTTTTACAGGAATCCTCCCATACATTACAGGCCTCCTCCCCGTCTTCGAAAGGGTGAACCACATTTCTTTACCATACCCTTTACAAAGGAGCATTTAAAATCATACCCATCAAAAAATTTTTTGGGCCACGAATCATCACTTTCACCAGAAGGGGCTAAATTTACATTATGTGAAAGTCTTTTTTTGTAGCTTTTCTAACCCTCTGTAAAATTTTCTCTGGTGGCCCGGTGGTCTTGGCTGAAGCTCCCCTTCACACACGGGGGGGCCCCCGGGGTTTGATTCCCGGCGGGTGGAAATTTCCCACACGTTCCTTTCACCTATTCCTGTTCACCTGCAGCAAATAGTACCTGGGTGTTTCGACTGTTGGGTCGCTCCTGGGGGACAAGATTTTAAGGGGCCCCAATGGGAAATAAAATTTGACATCCTCGATACGCACTGATTTCTTGGGTTATCCTGGGGGGCTAACCCTCCGGGGGTTAAAAATCCGAACGAAATCTTATCTATTTTATTACAATTATTGCATTAACACGTTTTTTTCTCATTGCCCAACCTGCAGTTACATAAACAGTGTCATACAAAGAGCCCCTTTTTTCCAGAGAAAACCAATAATTTAAAAAACCATTCACTGCCTGACCACGGAGAGTGGGTTGTGCTCTTCCCCCTCTGCGTTTCAGGCGAGTCCTGTTCAACATGGCCGAGTGTGAGGAGGCGCGTAAATACCATCGGTATTTCTGTTCGTGGGGGGGATTTCACCCCTTCAGCGCAGGTTTACTCCCAACAATCATTAGGGGAACCCATGGTATCCGGCGATAGGTTGGTTGCCCCGAATTGGGGTTACAGAAACTTCGTCAAACTGAATTTTACGTCCGGAAGAGTCGTTGGTGACGAATTCCAAACATGATCTTGACGCTACTCCAGCTTGAAGGGGCGTTTGATCGACTATCTCCCAATTTACTGGGTTAAGAAACGTAATGTCCCATTTGGGCAATGAGGCTGACTCAGAGTGCTTTTTTGGGGATATGGGACCCTACATCTGGGACAACAGGAGGGGGATGGCTGGGGCTAATGGGCCTTCGGAGGGAACTTTTTCCTTAAATGCTCGAGACTCCCATACTGTCTTACGTCGTGTTGGAGGGCTTCAGACGCAGTTTGGTATCTACGCCGGGCAGAGAGTTTCGGCAGAATAGTGGGGCCCCTACACCATATGGCGAGCGTGTTGAACGAGAGGGCACCTGCACAAACTGGTGAAGCACCAGTTACCAGCGTGGTAGCTGTTGTTGAGAGCCCCATGCGAAAGCAAGGGCTTGGGTGCTTGTGGAGTGAAGAGGTGGAGGATTCCAAAGAAGAGACTGGCGTGTGTGAGGTAAGCTGTGACATAAAAGGATCTGTTACTAGGCAAGGAAAAAGTACAGAAGTGCAAGTGCAGGAGGAGGTGCAGGCTCTCGAGGAAGAGCTCAGGAAGTGTTGAGGACATTGATGCCGCCTGCAGAAGATGTTGTTCCTGAGCTGGTGAGAGGCACGGCATTGCCTGTAGAAGAATGTAATGATAAAAGCCATAGCATGGTTGAAGGGCCAACTAGTAAGCGTGAGTTGTCGCCGTGTGCTGTGGAACGAGGCGTGGTGGAGGTTGAGGTACATCGTGAGAGAACTTCAGAAGATAACATGGATGTGGAGGGCATCATGAGGAAGAGAGCGGCAGTGTCAGACTCAGATGATGTCCTGACACCGACGCAGAGGTCTGGGAGGAAGGAAGAGCACTGTCGAGGTAGTCAAGATAAGAGGCATCGCAAAAAAGGGGGGGTTGATGGTGTGAAGCCTTGTGCTGGCTCTGAGGCAGGAGGCCCTGGGATGAATGAAGAGAGGAGGAAGGGTTGGAAACTATAAAGAGGCCTTAGGTGTATGACTGTGAACGTAAATGGACTGTGTAATAGTGTGTGGAAAATATTTTAATTTTCCGAAACTATAGTGCCTAATAGGTGTTTAATGTGTCTATATGGGTCAAAAATGTATTTGAAAATAGGATAGAACCAAGAGTTCCCTTTGCGCATGCGCAGATGTGCCGGGGTAGAAGTCGACTCGGGGCATGGGGGAGGCGGCAGTGTTTTTGAACGTAGTGAGGAGGCTGGGAAAGCATGGAACCAGGAAATTGGCGTTCACGGCGGCCTAAGGATTATTATAGGTCTCATTTCATAATAGGAACTGTTCCTGGTGGAGAGTGAGGGAACGTGATTTACGGGACCACCGTAATAAAGTGGTAAAATGAGTGAATAAGGGTAGGACCGGATGACTGGCGCATAACCATGGGGAAAATTACCCTTGGTTTAATCATCACTCATCGGTCTCAGATCTTAATGGAGTGATCTCTAATGTGTATAATAATTATGAGACATTAAATCATCTTGTGAATTGTAATGTAATTAATGATAATAACGATAAGTTAAGAGAATGCATGAAGTGAAATAAGTCGCTTTGCTCCGAGTGAACACGTTAGACCCCGTTGTTCCCGAGACGAGGAAAGTGAAGTTCATTGAGTCACGACTTCTAAACCGGGACAAACCAATGGATACCTCGTCCTGCTGGAATGAGAACCGTGTTGGTGTAGCAGGACATCGAAATGAGATGGTGAATGGAGGAAATAAGGAGTATCAATCACCCACAGTTAAGCAACCCTTCTAGTTATAGCAGACTGATACTGGCCAGTTAGGTATGTTGTAATTGGATAGGTTATGAGTGATCCAGCTACATCAAGTGACCACCAGAGAATATCTGGTAAGTGGAGAGATTATGTACAAGTGTTTTTCCTTGATGGATATATCCATGTGTGACCTCCCCCCCCTTAATTCAGTTACACTAATAGGGACTAGAGGGACTAGTACCGAACTTGCACACGAAAATCACTCACTACAAAAGCAAAAGACTTGGCAGACGATGCACCATCCCCCCAATGAAAAGCAGGGGTGTCACTAGCACGTTAAGAGACCATACAATAAGTGTCAGGGGCCCGAGACTGTTCAACTGCCTCCCAGCACACATAAGGGGGTGGCCAGTGGCCTGGTGGCTAAAGCTCCCGCTTCACACACGGAGGGCCCGGGTTCGATTCCCGGTGGGTAGAAACATTTTGACACGTTTCCTTACACCTGTTGTCCTGTTCACCTAGCAGCAAGTAGGCACCTGGGTGTTAGTCGACTGGTGTGGGTCGCATCCTGGGGGACAAGATTAAGGACCCCAATGGAAATAAGTTAGACAGTCCTCGATGACGCACTGACTTTCTTGGGTTATCCTGGGTGGCTAACCCTCCGGGGTTAAAAATCCGAACGAAATCTTATCTTATCTTATCTTATCTTACCAACAGACCCCTGGCAGTCTTCAAGCTGGCACTAGACAAGCACCTAAAGTCAGTTCCGGATCAGCCGGGCTGTGGCTCGTACGTTGGTTTGCGTGCAGCCAGCAGCAACAGCCTGGTTGATCAGGCTCTGATCCACCAGGAGGCCTGGTCACAGACCGGGCCGCGGGGGCGTTGACCCCCGGAACTCTCTCCAGGTAAACTCCAGGTAATATAATCTATACAGTCCACAATTAATTAGTAGCACCATACTTGTGGGTGCTATCCAATCCATACTGGTCTCGGATAGATATGGATAAGATTGTGAGGTCGAAGGGACCACCTGCCGTGACCAGGGGTGGTTAAGTTTTCTCACATGTCTACATGGGGTGACTACGGTAAACAATATGGTTGTCTCCCAATGAGATTACTTGTATGTATATAATGTTGAGGTACATACAGGTAATCACCCCTATAAAATTTTCCGTAGTGTGAAGAGGGAATGGTTTCGAATGTTTCTGTGTAAATATAGGGTGGATGTAGTGTTCCTGCAAGAACACAATTTCAAGGAGGGAAGAGAGCTCGAGGTGGAGGGGTTTCAGGTCATGACTCTGCCATCTGCATGTCTGAAAGGTGGTGTGGGTATATTGATCAGGGAGGCGAGCCCGTTTGTGTTGCTAAGAAGTGAGGGGGGAGGGGGGGAGAGTATTGCACGTGGATGGGTGGTGGATGGGGCAGAGGGTATTCTTTGTAAGTGTATATGCACCAGCAGAAAATGATGTGAGAGTAAAAAGGGATTTTGTATGTGAAGAACTAGTTTTCTTCTTACGTGGTTTACCTGCAGTGGCCATCGTTGGTGGGGATTGGAACTGCGTTATTAGGAGGGCTGACATAGAACCAAAAGGGGTGGGGCACGTGTTGGTGGCCTTGAGAGAGCTTTTGAGGGATATTCAGTTGCGGGATGCAGTTGGAGGAGGGGCGTGGGAGGTAGAGCACACTTTTGTAAGAAGGGGTTATGCGATCTAGGTTGGATAGGCTGTATGTATCTCAAGGGTTTGCTTGACATTTTTTCCTACAATAGAAGTACTTTAGGAGTCAGGAATCGCGGGAAAAACTAAAAGCTATAAAGGATATCGAAAGAACCCCAAAGTATTTCTTCTCCTATGCCAAATCAAAATCGAGAGCATCGCCCAGTAAGGCCCCAACTTAAACAAGAGTGTTCCTACTACCGATGAAGCCAGGAAATGAGTGACAGCTCTCAAGGCCCAATATGACACCAGTTTTTAGCACGCCGCGAACCAGACTGTGAGTCGAAATCAAAATGAATTTTTTATGAGAGAGCCACAAAATTTGATTAACACAACCTATCCGTGTTAGCCGGACGCCAAATGAACTTCGAACAGGCATAAATGACATGCCAATCGCACTCTGCCCCCAGGCCATACAGGGAACTCTGTGTTCATCATGGAACGCAAGAAGCCCCTATCACGAGCCTTTGCCCTCCTATGGAGATGGAGCATGGACACGGGTCGTCTCCCTTCCCTCATTTTACTAAAAACAACAGACATAGCCCCACTCCACAAAGGGGACAGTAAAGCTACAGCAAAGAACTACAGGACCAATAGGCACTAACCTCCAGATCAGTAAATTCTTTGGAAAGGGGCCTAAGTAGCAAGATCAACCCTACCCATCTAGAAACCCATCGTTACACAACCCCAGCACACATGGGGGTTAAGAACATCGCTCCTGCTGGCCTCAACTACGGGAATCTCTACGGACCAAGGTCCTAAATCACTAGGAAGACATAAAGCACTGAAGATGTTATATATACAACTTTGGCAAAAAGCCTACGACAAGTGTGACCCATGGCTAATAGCGCTCAAATGCGCGCTAAAGGAATAACAGGAAAAGTCGGTCGATGGATCTATAATTTCTCCCTCACTAACAGAACACAAAGGAGACTCAACAAGAGTAAAGTCCGAGCAGCGACGTGGAAAACTCTGTGTCCACAGCACAGTAATAAAGCCCCCCGCCCAGCGTGGTGCCTCATCTCTCAGATCCGACTTAACAAGTTGTCACCAACACTCCGTGTCGTCCTTTGCAGTTGACACCCTATCTCAGACAGTTCCTTCCAAGGCAGAATCTGCAAGCTCCAGGCGGAGATCAACCAAAGAGTTCAGTGGGCTCAGAAATCATATATGAAGTTCAACGAGGAAAGTTTCATGACTCAGATAGTGGTAAACATGAGGAAATTAAATCTCATCAAAGACAAACTAAGTCTGTCACAAAATTAGAGCGATTCGTACCAACCGTCAAAGACCGGGTGGTGGATAGTCGGAGGATCGCACCCGTCAGGACCATAACATTGTATCACGCATCTGCTAGAAAAGATGACAGGATGGAAAATGAGAACCTTCAAAACTAGGAGAGGTGCCAAGCCCATGATGAAACTCCTCAGGCCACTTGTTCTATCTAGAGGCTGGAATAATGCTGGCACTCTAACACACGTTCAAGCAGTGAATGTGGGCCGACCGAGAAAATATTACAGAGAACTTTCACGGCAACGCAGAACGAGATTAAAACACCTCAATCTGGAGCTCTTGGGTTCTAAACCTGTATTCCCTGGAACGCAAGGAGGAGAGATACATGATTAAATTCACCGAAAATCCTGAGGACTAGTACCGAACTTGCACAAGAATATCACTCACACGAAGCAAAAGACTTGGCAGACGATGTAACCATCCCCCCAAGGAAAAGCAGGGTGTCACTAGCCACGTTAAAGACCATACAATAAGGTCATGGGCCTGCGAAACGTGACAACTGCCTCCCAGCACACAGAAGGGGATTATCCACAGACCCCTGCAGTTCTTCGAAGCTGCACTGGAAAGCACCAAAGTCAGTTCCTGGTCAGCGGGCTGGGCCGTACGTTGGGTTTGCGGGGTCAGCCACAGCAACAGCCTGGTTGACAGGCGCTGATCCACCAGGACCCTGGTCACAGAGCCGGCCCGCGGGGGGCTGTTGACCCCGAAACCTCTCCTCCAGGTAAACTCCAGGGTATAAACTGTAAATCTTAATGTTTCTCACAAGTTATATCACAGAAATTTTAAACCTAAAACCAATCTAACTTAATAGTTTTTAAATACCGTACCAAAACAGAATACTCCATTCTACTGAATGTACAAGATTGTGCATACAAACGTGTCAGGGTGTCAGCGTGCCTCGTTGGGCTTTCTCCGGGTTAGCTCGATCTCGTGTTTTCACGGGTCCGCTGCTTACTGCTAGAACGTTAATTGGTGTCATCAATCCTATACATACAGCCCTCTAGCGCCTGGGAACCAATCTTGTCGGGGGGGAAAACATTATGATACGGAGCAAAAAAGGAGAATTATGCACTACCTAGCAGAGGGTGACTGCCAGAGGGGAAGCAAGGCCTGTGTCGCCGGCGAAAAAAAAAATAATAATTGAACTTTGTCGTGTCCAAAGGATAGAAAGTCTCACCCTGAAACATTGAGTAACATAGTGTATAAGTGGTAATAGACTAGTGGCCCCGAGTAACTTGATGATAATAGCCAAAGTGTCATGGGAAAACAGTGAATTTGTAAATGAAAGTGATAAGCCTATAGAGGCAGTCCAGAAGCGCCAGAAACTGTTACCACAGTCACTGTTTTAATAATAGTTTTCCTGGCCTGCTATGGACTCGCAGATAATCTAGTGATACCATTGAATAGCAGAATACAGAGTTGTAGTAGCAACTAACCAGTAATATAATGGTACTTAGTGAGGGGAGTGACTTTCATTAGTTTTCTTTTTCTTGAATTACCAAGACGTTACTGGATTTTTCAAATAACCTGTATTAACCAGCGTCGCAAGATACCACTACGAGAAGCGAATTATGACGACTGAAAAAGCGGTCTTCCTCCAAGAATATGCACCCAGTCAACTATAAGCTGGAGAATATGAGCATGTTATTGTGGTGTGACGAAAAAAAAAAAAAAAAAAAAAAAAAAATTAGAAAAGCTAGATACAGCGATTGATAAACAAGGGTGGAGTCACCGTTCGTCACTGGAGGATGCCGCCGTCACCGATGGCTTCTACACGCAAGTTAAGACTTTTGTATCAGTCTAATCACATATTGACTCGGTAGATAATTGTCCAGGAGAGCCTCTGTGCTATCGCAAATCACTGACCATATGTTTATATATGTACCCACAGATCACAGATAACGACTGGTGGTCCAACTTGACTGTCCAAACCCTTGGACTGGTCCGAACCCGGAACTGTTTCAAACGTTTCGTCTGGACGATAAAGCAACCTGTAAAACGATGGGTTGTAGGCGCCCTTAAAAACACAAACATTCAAATACAGGAATGAAAGGTAAGCGGTCCAAATATACAAAAACATTAGAAACAGAAATGTCAAATAAGCTAAGAGCTTCATTTAAGAGGTTTATTAATAGAATATTCTGATGAGGTTGCTAGTAGAATTGCAGTAAATCAAACCATGCAAATTGCATTATGAAAGCGGTGTGTAGCTGGTGGTCCAGAAAACAAACGGGCTTCCACATGGGAACAAATGTCAATTATTGTGGCAATTGTGTCACGCCCACCGTTGCAGATTTCCCAGAACAGCTACAAGCATATTAAAACAGAGGAAGGGTGGTTGGGTATGGCCCAAATGGGAAATCTGTGGGTCTAAAATCACAAGGTATAAAAGAGGACAACAATCAAAGGCTGCTCTTTCATAGAAACCTGGAAGCTTTTCTACACACTGTGGGGTAACATAAAAAAGGCTGCGAAGGGGTACTGCCGGGATACTGGCCATGTTAAGTCACAAACGGAAGCTAGATGATGTCCTGTAGCCAGTAAATTGGGCTGATATGGCCTGTCCTGGGAGACAGTATGGTGAAGCTGGAGTGCTCTGTCCTGGGAGACAGAAATGGGTGAAGCCTGGAGAGACTGTCCTGGGAGACAGTAATGGTGAACGGAGTACTGGTCAGGAGACAATAATGTGACGCTGGAGGTGCTGTCCTGGGAGACAGGTAATGACCTCATAGGGGACAGGACCAGAGTAGGGAAACAAGTGTAGTCAAAGATAAGAGAAAACCAATATGTTGGCAAACTAGAATACCCAGAAATAGCAAACAAGAGACCCCAATAGCAATACTGAGGATAAATTACAAAAACAACTGTGGGAGCTCCTTGTTGGTGCTAGGGAGATGAAGAAGTAAGACAAGGAAACCTGCACCAACAGGAATACAGACACAGAAACACAAGGCAGCGGAAACCCAAGCCTGGCACATACCAATGCACTTGGTAATCTGCATATCCTTGCATGGAAATCAGAAAAACAGATGGGACATGAACGTATTGATACCCTAGAAAAGGCCATGCCCATATTACAACAGGAAAATGCAACACCCTTCCTTAAGCTTTTTCACCAAACCCTGAAATTGGTTCCTCTCAGTAAAGAAAGACTGTGCTATAACTTAAATTTCCAGGCATATCAATCGAAAGGGGACAAAAAAGACAAAACATCCAGGCATGGGAAACCTTTTAGCCAACAGCCAATCAAGAGGAGAGGTTTTTTAGTGCCTATGAAGGACAAAAAAAACCTGCAGACATGGCAGAAAGCGACACCAAATCCAGTCATTCCCTGAGGTGAAAAATACCACAGTCATGGGCCTCCACTCCAAACCAACAGATAGACCGATACTGAATCCGGAAAAAAATCCGCCCCCATACCAACAATCCACCAGTCCGAATGACATTCTTCTTTGGCCAATAGACAGGGTTCTAAGCCACATAACAAACACAAAAGACCTTTCATCATGGACTGCTTGGCAGAGGTCAAAGGCAATGTTCGCGCTTACACTGGAGACCCCACATAAAGGATCACTTGGGACAACATAATGGGATCCCCAAGGTTAGCAACCTAGTACAGATGTGACAGAGTGAACAGGCAACGGAGGGTAGGGGGGGTTGGCCTGTACATTGCAGAGTGCACTTGTTTGCACAGAACGCTAAATGCCTCAAATGATGTAGTGGGAAGTTTTAGCAGGGAACGGTTGAGACCAAAAACTAGTTAGTGGAGGGAGTCTACATGCCTCCGGATGCAACATCCCACAATTCAGGAACACGTTAAAAAATTGACCACTGTCTGGAAAATCTCCAGCTCCTGCACCCAACATTCTTGCTCCTGGGGGAGTTCCAACTTAAGCACCAAAATGGGAGGAAATATAGCAAATACTATTGTTGCAGTAATAACACCAGGAGTCAGCATCTGATGAAAAAACTCACACCACACGACGGTTAAATCTCTGCACAAAATTCAATTGAAAATAGGCAAAAAATAAGAGGCCTACAATCTGGAGGAATACACTAGACCGTCATCTTCACTAACAGATGAGGAGCTGATAAGAAATGGTCACCATACAAAACAATAGGGGGTGGGGGGGGTGAGGGGGGGCGCTGATCACAACATAATTGAGTTCAGGACATGTAGGCGTGGACCCCAGCCGACAAAATGGAGACTAGTCACATGTGCATTCACCAAGTCTAGTCAATAAAAAAAACTTAAAGTGGGAACCAAGTAACCAAGTCCTAACCGATTTAAGCTGGGAATTACACGTAACAACACAGACCCCAACTTATGCCTAGAACAGTGGAACTCGGTGGCACGCGATGTATCACAAGGCTTAGTCCTCTAAGAAAAAGGGAGGAGTAGATGTGAAATAGAAAGAGACGGCGCTCCCGTTACAGGCGACGGAAAAGAAATAACAGAGTCGGCTAAAAGAGGTCAAGATATCGGAAATGGCGTAGGAGAACACTGGTCAAGAAATAGCAAGCATCGAACTTAAGGCTAAAAGAATCGTATAGGGAGTTCAGGACTCGCGGGAAGAACTAAAAGCCATAAAGGAAATCGTAAAAACCCAAAGTAGTTTGCAGTCTCCTATGCCAAATCATAATCGAGAACAACGACCAGTATTGGGCCCTACTTAAACAAGAAGGGCGTACACAGAAGACAGCAAAGGAAATGAGTGACTATCTCAAGGCCCAATAGTGACTCATTTTTAGCAGAAGCCGCTAACCAGACAGTGTCGAAGATCAAAATGAATGTTTTTAGGAGAAAGCCACAAAATTTATTAACACAACCTATCCGAGTGATCCTGACGCAATGGCTGTTTCCTCCTATGGAGAGGGTGAGCATGGGACACGGGTGTCGTCAGCAGTTACTAAAAACAAAAGACATAGCCCCACGCCACAAAGGCATAAAGCAATAGCAAAGGAAATACAGACCAAAGCACAACAATCCCATATCATAAATATCGTTGAAAGGGGTCCTAATAAGCATAGATCCCCACCCATGCTAGAAACCCATGCAGTTACACAACCCAGTCAACATGGGTTTAGAACTGGTTTCGCTCCGTCGGTCTCAACTGTGGAGCACTACGCAAAGGTCCTAAATGCACAAAAGACAAAAAAGAATGCAGATGTAATATATACTTACTTTGCAACAGCCTTCGACATGTTGACCCATGGCATAATAGCGCACAAAATGCTGCGACAGGAATATTGTAAAAGTCGGGTCGAGGATTATATGTTTCCTCACTAGACAGGAACACAGAGAGTATCGTCAACAGAGTTAAGTCCGAGGGGCAGCTACGGTGAAACACTCTGTTCCACATGCACAGTACTAGCGCCCATCTAGTTCCTCATCCCATATCCGACATAGACAAGATTCAGCCACAGCACCGTGTCTCCTTTGCAGAGTGACACCGAGAATCTGCTATGACCAGTGTCGTCCATTTCCTATGCAACACTGCAAGGCTCCAGCGACTCAGACCAAATCTTTCAGTGGGCTGCAGAAACAATATGAAGTCAACGATTGAGAATTTGCAATTACACAAAATGGTAAACATGAGGAAATTAAATCGTCATCCAGATAAAACAATGCGGCCACAAATAGAAGCGAAACACAACGTCAAATACCCTGGAGTGATCATTTCCGGAGGATCCACCCTGCAAGGACCCTAACATTGTATCAATCGCATCAGGCTAGAAAAATGACAGGATGATAATGAGAACCAACAAGAACTAGGGAGGCCCAAGCCATGAGACACCTTCAGGGTCACGTGTTCTATGCTAGGCTGAAGAATTGCTGCACAGCTAGACAGCACCTTGCAAGGCAGGTGAAAGTGCCGACCTAGAAAATTTACAGAGAACCTTCACGGCGCGCATAACCAGAGTTAATACACCTCAATTAATTGAAGCACTTGAGGTTCCTAAACCGGATTCCCTGAAAGCAGGAGGGTTAGAATAAATGATTAGATACACCTGGAAAATCCTAGAGGGACTAGTACCGAACTTTCACACAGAAAATCACTCACTACGAAAGCAAAGACTTGCAGACGAATGGAACCATCCCTCCGAAAAAAAAGCAGGTGTCACAAGCACGCATTAAGAGACCATACAATAAGGGTCTGGGCCCTGAGTACCTGTTCAACTGCTCCCAGCAACATAAGGGGGTTACCAACAGACCCCGAGCATCTTCAAGCTGGCAACTGGACAAGCCACCCTAAAGTCAGTTCGGATGCAGCCGGCTGTGGCTCGGACTGGTTTGCGTGCAGGCCAGCTGCACAGCCTGGTTGATCAGGCGCTTTATCCACCAGGAGCCTGTCCACAGAACCGGCCCGCGGGGCGTTGACCCCCGGAACTCACACCAGTAACGTCCCATGTAACTGAATGGATCAAAGTTTGTGGAGTAGGATGTCGGGGTCTACTGTGTCAAAAGGCTTTGCTTAGGTCAAAACAAAGCCTAGGGGATATCCTTATTTTGCCAATGCTGTGGTATAGCAGATCTACCAGTGTTTATGATTGCATCATTAGTAGCTTTTAATTTTGTTTCCTGAATCCAATTTGGCAGGGGTTGAGTATGGTTTGAGCCGGTATAAATGAATACAGTCTCCTGTGCACAGTATTCTCAAAGATTTGGATGGGTGCAATGGTATGTTAGATATTGGGCCTATAGTGGTTTAATCTTGTAGGTCACACACCTTTATGTATTGGTTGTAACCCTTCCATCTTGAGTAGTTTCGGGGAAGGGGCTATCTCTAGTGACTTGTTTAAAAAGTAATGAAATAGAATGCGAAAGGACATGGGCCGCTCGCTTGTACAGGAAGTAATGGTGGGACAGGGGACAGATTCCCCGAGTTATTTAGTAAGTGACTTTATAATCTCAGTGAATTCCGTGGGGACTCATCAGGTTGGGGGCAAGACTAGAAGGAATTAGGGAAATTCCCATCGAGGTAGGCCCCTGGCATGGGTAGGGTATGTGATTTTACTGAACGAGATCGATCCCCAATGGTGGAGAAGTCGAGGTATTCTTGTTTAGCTGTGTCATGGGAAGCATTGGTTTCATGTAGTTTTTTAGGACAATATGCTTGTTTTTTTCTCATTTGTTGGGTCGCAGAAATCTGGAGAGAGTTTTTCCGAGGGCGTTTTTTTATATCTCCTCTAGTGTCTGGGTTGAATCTACTGAGTAGTATAGTATTTTGGCTTTCTTTATTACTTGGGTTGAGAGCGGATGAATAGTGGTTAAGAATACTTTTGAGTGTATTAAGCCCTGTCTATATTGCTTTGTCATATTGGTGGTTCTTGTTCAATGGAATTTCAGAATGGTGCGGGATAGGCCATGTGCAACCAAGCCGTTTGTTGGTGAGGGTCTGTTTTGATTTATAGATAATGTTGGTTGTATAGTCTAAGTCATTTGTAAGAAAATGTCCCTGTCCAGTTGTAATACGCATAGGCCTTGGAGATTTCTGTAGGCCATCAACAGTCGCTAGGGCAGCTGTGAACGTCCTTACTGAGGCCCGTCGGCATGGAGGCTAAATGAGACTTTGTTGTAGCAAGTGTGGTTTACTAATGTTTGTCAGGGAGGAAGGTAGGGTAGTGGGGAGTAGTGCAATGTGATTATCCCTGATTAAGGTGGGCTAGTATATGGTCCATAGGTGGTCTATAATGGTTTCACTGTCTCCCCCCCAGTGAGCCTGGTTGTGTTTAGTTATTGTTGGTAGAGATGTGGTTGTTCATAATTGTTGATGGAAATCAGTACAGGCGATCATCTAATAAGCCAAGTTGATGAGTTGAAGGTCTGCAGAGTAAAAGAAAGTGGTGGGCTTATATCATTGTCTTTGTTATTAGTGACTTTAAATTCTCACTGAAATTGGATGTAAGTGGGAGGTATCCGGTAAATGCACCATTGTTAGAGGGCGTCTTAAGGTTCTTTAACATAAAATTAGCAAAAATGATGCCCCAAAGGCATCACAAGCAAGTGGTGCTAGAGACCAGATAATTGTTTAGAGGAATACTTGCTATACCACCCCCAACTTGGTTTGATCGCAGTTGTGAAGTGCGGTGTATCCTGGTAGAGGGTAGATATCTATTGTGTCCTGGCTTAAGCCAGTCTCAGTAAGAATAATGCAGGAGAAGGGTGTCTTTAGTGATTCAAGGAGGGCTAGGAGTCATCACAGTGTTTGCTTCAGGACCTGATGTTGTATTTTCTGTACTGATAGACTTTTAGCATGGTTAGTGATAGTGGTGCGTGTGATCTGTGTAATATTAAAGGCAGTTACTTTCCAATTGGTTTGTGATTGGATCAGATTATGGAGGTTTAGATCGGGTCAACGGAGATCAATCATCTTCCTATGTGTAAAGTATGGGGGTTATTTATATCCTGATTGTGTTTGAGTTTCTAGTACGATATCTGAGTGGTAGGAAGTTTGGACAAGTATATTAGGCTAGAGTATTTTGGTCATGTAGGTATAGTCCAACTACTACACTTAATGAAGGTGATGTTGTGCTATTTGTTGGTGCTGGAGAGGAAGTAAAGTGCAACAAGGTATAAAACTATAATAAAAATACAAATTAAAAATAGAACAGACTCTCACTTTGTATTTGCAATTTAAGGTCGATTAATTGACTTGTTGTGGAGTCTAAGTGTTTGAGCTAGAATGAGCGAGAGTACAATCGGTTTTAATCTAATAATATAAAAATACAAATTAAAAATAACACTACTAGTCTCTCACTAGGTAATTGCACTTGGGTCTAATATAGTAATTTGTATTGACTATGTAGTGAGTTAGAAGGAGCTAGGGACAACCGACAGTATCTAATAATATAAAAAATATAAATTAAAAATAGCACCAGTCCCTCTCACTAGTAATTGCACATGGGGCTAATAAAGTGAATTTGGTATTGACTATGTAGTGAGCTAGAAAGAGCTATAGTACAACTAGGTTTAGTCTAATAATAGAAATACAAAGTACAAAGATAACTGCCGGGGTGCCAATTTTTAATGTTAAGGCTAGGGGCCTGACTTTTACAAGAAAGAATCTTTGTCCTCTAATGCATAATACTGATTAATCATGAGATCTTTACTTCAGTCTCATCTACACAGTTTAACTACCAAATCGCCTTCATATTGTGTTGTAATATAATTTGTATGAATCATATCTATTTCCCTAAAGCAGCTAAATACAATTTATTAAATCATCATATCCAGTTTCTTGATTGTGCATTAAGTCCATACATTTATATATGCCGTGGGTTACAATGAACTTTCCGTAGCCTGCAGCTGAGCGTTCTGTGCCTATGTTCCATATGTGGTGGTCTTCTATATGAATTTCCTCTTTTTCAGCCAATGATGCAATGTATTAAATTCAACGTATAACTCTGATTGTGGTAGCTTAAGTCATGCACTTTATAATGGTAAATAGACTCGAACTTAGCCTTGAATAAGATCCTAGCTACTTGACTACCAATTACATGCAAAAAAAATTATAATATAAATTTTGAATGTACATTAATACAAACCGGTAGCCACCTGGCGTAGCAAAATATTATACAAAGTAATATAAATCCTTGCCCTAGAATTTGCCATAGCATTTTAATATTATACACATAAGAATGAGCTACACTTGACGTATCACGTACCCATAAAACACAGATATAATCTTGCCAGAATGTCTTGATCAAAATTAATATTTTACAAATAACATTAATAAAAATCCTAGCCACTATTAAGCGATTGCAAAATTAATATATCTACCAGTAATATAATCTTTAGCCACCCTTGAACTTAGCTTAGTCAACAGTAATTGTGCAATTAATAAATCCACTGACAACATTAAGAGAATTTGTGAACTTAAACATCCACCTCCTTCTGTCAGTTCACATATAATTAGAAGTAATTGAACGAAATAATGACTTCACTAAGTACCTCCATTTCAATGAAGTACCAATGGGCAATATTAACATGTGGGAAATTTACCTTGATCTGAATGTAATCAGTATATACAAACAGTTAATGAAAAGATAATTATTATGTATCAGTTAGACATGGAGAATTTGGGACCCTAGGGTCGCAACAAAGTCCCCCTTCGATATCCTAACCACTGTCATAACCACAAGTTTGTTCTGACCTATTAAGTACAAAGGAAAAATACACACCATGAATGCTGGTAAATATATAAATTTTGGACTGTATAGTAAATTAATAAAGAATATATTAAACACATTATATATAACAGAAAGGAATATATCTAATCAGAACACTACCAATTGACTGGAGATTGAATTGTCATGGACAGACCCCCCCCCCTTTTGCCGTACGAACTTAGGATAAATTTACTGCCAAATGAAAAACTTAATTTAGACATCTATCTGAGGTTCCTGGATTGTCTCTGTCTCTGTTTGCCTGATGACTCAAATTATGCAAATACACATCGCAACAATTTCGCCTTCTATTGAAGATTTAGCTCAATTTGTAACTCAGAGCACGATAAATTCTCCCATTACACACGGGTTTGCGTGCAGCCAGCAGCAACAGCCTAAGTTTGATCTGGCTCTGATCCACCAGGAGGCCGTGGGTCACAGACCGGCCGCGGGCGTTGACCCCCAACTCTCGCCAGGTAATCTCCAGGTATGTCTGATACTCGCGCGCAATTCAAAACCAAATGGCGACTCTCCTCTGCGCAGACGCAGGCTTTCCCTTTTTCTATATGACATAATAATTATTAAATACAGTATGGCCAGCTATTTACATTATAAACTCCTATATACTACTGTGTTCGGAAAATTTATATGGGGGGGGGGGGTGGGGGGGGGTGGGGGGGGTGGGGGGGGGGTCTGTGGTCCTCAGCATGGATGGGTATAGGAGTAAGTATGTGTAGCAAAAAGGGCGAGATCTGTTATAGGATAGACATCTGTGCTCCAAGATATACTAGATGGCCTCCCCCCCCCCCTCTCTGCAGGCTAACCTTGCGTGTCGGTGGGGGGTATTAAGTAGTCAATTTCCGGGTCCAGTTATCTTTAAAATTATGATTAATTTTGGATAGTACTTTGGATTGCTAAGGAGAAGTTGCGAAAAAAGTATAAAAAAAAATCGAAAGTTTATTAACAAATTCAAATCCAATACCGACAAAAACCCTCTCCAGAGTGATAATCATCTACAGAAGTCGCACATTCAAACAGGAGCAATTGAGTCAAAACCTAGGAAGTAGGAAATTCTGATGCATCGCATGAAACAAAGATCACTTACTACTCTCAGGTGACTTTCAACAAAAATCTTCCCGCAAGAACCAGGACCACACGTTTCTGAATTTGCTCAAACTCAAGTGGAGTAACTGTAGGTTGCTACCAACAGTAACAAAACCTACAAGAGTTTACAGAGACTTTTGTTTCCCTACTTGACCACATCGGGACCAGCCACCATTATCCCATTTAAAATCAGGCAATAATTACAGATAATACCACAGACCAGCTACCCTCTTTCCTCAATTACAACGCCGTGGTAAAGTGAACCACCCCAAGTCACTACGAAAGTCACCTTTCCAGACCTTCACAATGAGGGCACCATTTAATATCTTCACAAATGCAGTAGCAAAAATTGACGGGCACACGGAGCAAAGAAATCATACAGATTTGACGAAATGTATGTAAATGAATGTTCTAAAAAAAACCGCAATACCTCTATAACAAGCACTGCCTAGAAAAAAACCAAAACAGATGCCAGCTAAAGAGACTGGAACAGGCCCTGCGAACACCCAGCATTCTCAAATCATAAGACAAAACAACCATTATGAAATAACGGTAAAGAATTGGTACGATAAACAGAGACCAACAAAACGGTACTCGTCAAGCCTAACCAGCCTGATAAGAAGGTCAAAAAAATTGGTAATTATGAGAACAGATTATCCAACTACGAGGTGATATAAAAAAGAACCTGGAAAACCCTAGTCCAAATTCTAGGGAACAAAAAAGATATCCTGAAATAACGAAATAAAATTAGCAAAGTCAGATGAAACCCCACTCCCACAACAGAAACACAGCAAACAACCAAGGATTTCTTCGCCACTACAGGACAAAACCTTGCCCATAAAAGCCAAGCGGCCAGAGTACCCCACCAAATGCCTACCACACCTGTTTCCCTACTCGACTTACCCAGACGAAGTCTCCCTATTATCAACACACTAAAAAACAAGCAAGGAATTTTAAATACGCTTTACCGACCGCTTTATATACCAAAAAAGTGGTCACAAGTGCTTCACCAATCATTGCAACACTCGTTAAACAAATCTTAGAATCCTCCACCTTCCCTACTGTTACTCAAAATAGCAAGGGTCAACTCCCCGACCACAAAGGGGAGACCAATTGAATAACCTAATAAGCCCCAATTATCACCACACTCTCTCTCAAAATCTTCGAAAAATGTAATTCATAAACGAATCTACTCCGACCATATCGCCCAACACATACTCAAGCCCCTTGTCCAATTTGGATTCAGGCCTAATAAAATTACTAATGAGCTATATACACATGCTAAAACATATATAGCACTGCAATAAGAAAAATAAGCCCACTGGGGAAGCTCATGGACTTATCTAAAGCTGTGTGGATACAGTTTTTACCAGGACTTGCTCCACGAAAAGTGCGGTCACACTATGGTATAAGAGGAACTCCATCACGACCTCAAGAGGCGGACTCAGCAACAGAAGCCAATATGTGTACGCTAAGGGGGCAACTCTTCTGCACAACCAATGACAGGTGGTGGGCCCACAGGGAAGTGCCTGGGCCTCGTCCTTCGCCTATACAAAAATGGACCGACAATGCTTCGCAATTACTCAAACCCACACTATTTGCAAATACACTACTGTACGGCTCGCCCCACCCGAAGAGCCCCAGTCTACGCTAGCCAATACGTGTAAATTACCGATTACAGAAAAGATCGACCTGGATGAGGACGAACAAACCCCTAAAAAACAAACTTAAAACATTGACAAAACCTACTCATTCAGGTTTGGTAAGCAGAGCTACAGAGGTCCCTTCTTTAACACTTTGATAAACGATGCACCTATCACAAAGCTTAACAGAGGGGTATATTCTGAAGGGAATCACACCTTGAGAAAAACACAAATTGCTGATAGTGGGGGGGGGGGGGGGTGGAGTGTCACAAGTTAAACAAGTGCTAAGAAAATCCAAGACTGTAGCATACTACGTAGATACGGGACTATGTCTCCACATCAGCACGCCTGGCCCTTGATCACTCCTGAGATTAGCCCCGATCTCACCGATGGAATTGGGGCATGGGCGCAACAACAATTAACCATCTCAGACCCCTAATTTAACCCAACAAAAGGCTGCAGTTAGAATGATAACCAATTCTCACTATAGGCAGCACACTTGGACACTCCTCCAATAGTCATACTCTAAACTTCTCACCAGACAAAACATCCATACTTAGGTACTGCTCCATTACATACATAGAACACGTAACTTCTATAGTAACCTCCCCTCAAAACTGCGCCCTTGGCCAACCTCAACAGTACACATGACCATAACTACTAGCACAGATCACTCTGTATGGTTCCTCGTGTCCAGCTCACCTATGCCAAAAACTCAATGCACAGAAAAGGCCCTAAGATCTGGAATTCATTACAACCTGTAAAGATAAAAGAGACACGACTGTTGATGAAATTCAAGGCGCCTCAAAGATCACTTACGCACCCAAATACCAATATATACTGCTAACTGAACCATCTAAAGGGACAAAAAGATACAAAACACCAAGGCCAGGGAAAACACGGGTAGCCACACCACGCAGAGGAAAGGTTTTATATGCAGGAAGGAAAAAATACTGGGCAGGAAATGGCAAAATCGTAACAACTCAAATCCTTCATTCCTGGAGTGGAACGACATCCGATGCCTCCACTCCAAACCAACAGATACAGATACGAATGCCTGAAAAAAAATAAAATTCCCCCCCCCAGTACCGACAATGACCCACCAGTCCGATAACATTCTCTTTGCAAATATACAGGTCTAAAGCCATGCAACAAATAACATAATACTTTCATCCTGGTGGGACTGCTTTGCAAGAGGCAAAGGCTATGGTCGCGCCTTTCACTGAGACGGATCCACATAAAGGATCACTGGACAATGAACTATGGATCCCATGGGTAGGTTTTACAACCTATACAGATGTGACAGAGTGAACAGGCAAAAGGGGGTGGCTGTACATTGCAGAGTCACTTGTTTGCACAGACTGCTTAATGCCTGAAATGACGTGATTTGGAGAAGTTTTAGCAGATAAAGGTCAAGTACCAAAACCTAGTCATTGGTTGTAGCTACAAGCCGCCGGATGCAACATCCCAGCACGTCCAGAAACAGCGTTTAAAAATTGTCCCACTGGTCCGAATAAGCTGCCAGCTCCTGCACCCAACATCTTGCTGCCTGGGGGATTTCAACTTAAGCACCTAATATGGAGGATATAGCAAATAATATGGGGTGTGCAGTAATAACACCAAGGCGAGCTCTGGATGAAACGCACCGCACACGACTTTTAATATCTTCTGCACAAAATTTCAATTTAAACCAGCAAATAAAAAGAGCCTACTAGACTGGAGAAATACAACTAGACCTCATATTCACTAACAATGATGATCTGATAAAAATGTCACATATCAAAAACAAGATACTCAGATCACAACATAATTAGGTTTCAGACATGGTATGCGAGACCCCAGACCGACAAATGAGACTAGTCCACGAGGGACTTTCACCAAAATTCAACTTTCACTAACAAAAAATAAAGTGGAACCAGTAAACCACGTCCCTAACCGTGAAGGTGCCCGGGGTGTGGTGGGGTGGGGGGTGGGGTGAGATGGGAAGATTTACTAAGCAACACAGACCCCAAACATAGCCTAGAACAGATTCACATGTGGCACTCGATTATGCACAAGGCTTATTCCTCTAAGAAAAAGGAGGGAGTAGATGAAAATAGAAGAGACAGGCCTCCCATTAACCTGCGACGGGGAAAAGAAAACAGAGCGGCTAAAGAGGTCATATAATCTGAAATGCCGCAGGGAGGACACGGGTCAGAGAATAGCAAGCATCGAACTTAAGCGATAATAATCCTTTAGGAGTCAGGAATCGCGGGAAAAACTAAAAGCTATAAAGGATATCGAAAGAACCCCAAAGTATTTCTTCTCCTATGCCAAATCAAAATCGAGAGCATCGCCCAGTAAGGCCCCAACTTAAACAAGAGTGTTCCTACTACCGATGAAGCCAGGAAATGAGTGACAGCTCTCAAGGCCCAATATGACACCAGTTTTTAGCACGCCGCGAACCAGACTGTGAGTCGAAATCAAAATGAATTTTTTATGAGAGAGCCACAAAATTTGATTAACACAACCTATCCGTGTTAGCCGGACGCCAAATGAACTTCGAACAGGCATAAATGACATGCCAATCGCACTCTGCCCCCAGGCCATACAGGGAACTCTGTGTTCATCATGGAACGCAAGAAGCCCCTATCACGAGCCTTTGCCCTCCTATGGAGATGGAGCATGGACACGGGTCGTCTCCCTTCCCTCATTTTACTAAAAACAACAGACATAGCCCCACTCCACAAAGGGGACAGTAAAGCTACAGCAAAGAACTACAGGACCAATAGGCACTAACCTCCAGATCAGTAAATTCTTTGGAAAGGGGCCTAAGTAGCAAGATCAACCCTACCCATCTAGAAACCCATCGTTACACAACCCCAGCACACATGGGGGTTAAGAACATCGCTCCTGCTGGCCTCAACTACGGGAATCTCTACGGACCAAGGTCCTAAATCACTAGGAAGACATAAAGCACTGAAGATGTTATATATACAACTTTGGCAAAAAGCCTACGACAAGTGTGACCCATGGCTAATAGCGCTCAAATGCGCGCTAAAGGAATAACAGGAAAAGTCGGTCGATGGATCTATAATTTCTCCCTCACTAACAGAACACAAAGGAGACTCAACAAGAGTAAAGTCCGAGCAGCGACGTGGAAAACTCTGTGTCCACAGCACAGTAATAAAGCCCCCCGCCCAGCGTGGTGCCTCATCTCTCAGATCCGACTTAACAAGTTGTCACCAACACTCCGTGTCGTCCTTTGCAGTTGACACCCTATCTCAGACAGTTCCTTCCAAGGCAGAATCTGCAAGCTCCAGGCGGAGATCAACCAAAGAGTTCAGTGGGCTCAGAAATCATATATGAAGTTCAACGAGGAAAGTTTCATGACTCAGATAGTGGTAAACATGAGGAAATTAAATCTCATCAAAGACAAACTAAGTCTGTCACAAAATTAGAGCGATTCGTACCAACCGTCAAAGACCGGGTGGTGGATAGTCGGAGGATCGCACCCGTCAGGACCATAACATTGTATCACGCATCTGCTAGAAAAGATGACAGGATGGAAAATGAGAACCTTCAAAACTAGGAGAGGTGCCAAGCCCATGATGAAACTCCTCAGGCCACTTGTTCTATCTAGAGGCTGGAATAATGCTGGCACTCTAACACACGTTCAAGCAGTGAATGTGGGCCGACCGAGAAAATATTACAGAGAACTTTCACGGCAACGCAGAACGAGATTAAAACACCTCAATCTGGAGCTCTTGGGTTCTAAACCTGTATTCCCTGGAACGCAAGGAGGAGAGATACATGATTAAATTCACCGAAAATCCTGAGGACTAGTACCGAACTTGCACAAGAATATCACTCACACGAAGCAAAAGACTTGGCAGACGATGTAACCATCCCCCCAAGGAAAAGCAGGGTGTCACTAGCCACGTTAAAGACCATACAATAAGGTCATGGGCCTGCGAAACGTGACAACTGCCTCCCAGCACACAGAAGGGGATTATCCACAGACCCCTGCAGTTCTTCGAAGCTGCACTGGAAAGCACCAAAGTCAGTTCCTGGTCAGCGGGCTGGGCCGTACGTTGGGTTTGCGGGGTCAGCCACAGCAACAGCCTGGTTGACAGGCGCTGATCCACCAGGACCCTGGTCACAGAGCCGGCCCGCGGGGGGCTGTTGACCCCGAAACCTCTCCTCCAGGTAAACTCCAGGGTATAAACTGTAAATCTTAATGTTTCTCACAAGTTATATCACAGAAATTTTAAACCTAAAACCAATCTAACTTAATAGTTTTTAAATACCGTACCAAAACAGAATACTCCATTCTACTGAATGTACAAGATTGTGCATACAAACGTGTCAGGGTGTCAGCGTGCCTCGTTGGGCTTTCTCCGGGTTAGCTCGATCTCGTGTTTTCACGGGTCCGCTGCTTACTGCTAGAACGTTAATTGGTGTCATCAATCCTATACATACAGCCCTCTAGCGCCTGGGAACCAATCTTGTCGGGGGGGAAAACATTATGATACGGAGCAAAAAAGGAGAATTATGCACTACCTAGCAGAGGGTGACTGCCAGAGGGGAAGCAAGGCCTGTGTCGCCGGCGAAAAAAAAAATAATAATTGAACTTTGTCGTGTCCAAAGGATAGAAAGTCTCACCCTGAAACATTGAGTAACATAGTGTATAAGTGGTAATAGACTAGTGGCCCCGAGTAACTTGATGATAATAGCCAAAGTGTCATGGGAAAACAGTGAATTTGTAAATGAAAGTGATAAGCCTATAGAGGCAGTCCAGAAGCGCCAGAAACTGTTACCACAGTCACTGTTTTAATAATAGTTTTCCTGGCCTGCTATGGACTCGCAGATAATCTAGTGATACCATTGAATAGCAGAATACAGAGTTGTAGTAGCAACTAACCAGTAATATAATGGTACTTAGTGAGGGGAGTGACTTTCATTAGTTTTCTTTTTCTTGAATTACCAAGACGTTACTGGATTTTTCAAATAACCTGTATTAACCAGCGTCGCAAGATACCACTACGAGAAGCGAATTATGACGACTGAAAAAGCGGTCTTCCTCCAAGAATATGCACCCAGTCAACTATAAGCTGGAGAATATGAGCATGTTATTGTGGTGTGACGAAAAAAAAAAAAAAAAAAAAAAAAAAATTAGAAAAGCTAGATACAGCGATTGATAAACAAGGGTGGAGTCACCGTTCGTCACTGGAGGATGCCGCCGTCACCGATGGCTTCTACACGCAAGTTAAGACTTTTGTATCAGTCTAATCACATATTGACTCGGTAGATAATTGTCCAGGAGAGCCTCTGTGCTATCGCAAATCACTGACCATATGTTTATATATGTACCCACAGATCACAGATAACGACTGGTGGTCCAACTTGACTGTCCAAACCCTTGGACTGGTCCGAACCCGGAACTGTTTCAAACGTTTCGTCTGGACGATAAAGCAACCTGTAAAACGATGGGTTGTAGGCGCCCTTAAAAACACAAACATTCAAATACAGGAATGAAAGGTAAGCGGTCCAAATATACAAAAACATTAGAAACAGAAATGTCAAATAAGCTAAGAGCTTCATTTAAGAGGTTTATTAATAGAATATTCTGATGAGGTTGCTAGTAGAATTGCAGTAAATCAAACCATGCAAATTGCATTATGAAAGCGGTGTGTAGCTGGTGGTCCAGAAAACAAACGGGCTTCCACATGGGAACAAATGTCAATTATTGTGGCAATTGTGTCACGCCCACCGTTGCAGATTTCCCAGAACAGCTACAAGCATATTAAAACAGAGGAAGGGTGGTTGGGTATGGCCCAAATGGGAAATCTGTGGGTCTAAAATCACAAGGTATAAAAGAGGACAACAATCAAAGGCTGCTCTTTCATAGAAACCTGGAAGCTTTTCTACACACTGTGGGGTAACATAAAAAAGGCTGCGAAGGGGTACTGCCGGGATACTGGCCATGTTAAGTCACAAACGGAAGCTAGATGATGTCCTGTAGCCAGTAAATTGGGCTGATATGGCCTGTCCTGGGAGACAGTATGGTGAAGCTGGAGTGCTCTGTCCTGGGAGACAGAAATGGGTGAAGCCTGGAGAGACTGTCCTGGGAGACAGTAATGGTGAACGGAGTACTGGTCAGGAGACAATAATGTGACGCTGGAGGTGCTGTCCTGGGAGACAGGTAATGACCTCATAGGGGACAGGACCAGAGTAGGGAAACAAGTGTAGTCAAAGATAAGAGAAAACCAATATGTTGGCAAACTAGAATACCCAGAAATAGCAAACAAGAGACCCCAATAGCAATACTGAGGATAAATTACAAAAACAACTGTGGGAGCTCCTTGTTGGTGCTAGGGAGATGAAGAAGTAAGACAAGGAAACCTGCACCAACAGGAATACAGACACAGAAACACAAGGCAGCGGAAACCCAAGCCTGGCACATACCAATGCACTTGGTAATCTGCATATCCTTGCATGGAAATCAGAAAAACAGATGGGACATGAACGTATTGATACCCTAGAAAAGGCCATGCCCATATTACAACAGGAAAATGCAACACCCTTCCTTAAGCTTTTTCACCAAACCCTGAAATTGGTTCCTCTCAGTAAAGAAAGACTGTGCTATAACTTAAATTTCCAGGCATATCAATCGAAAGGGGACAAAAAAGACAAAACATCCAGGCATGGGAAACCTTTTAGCCAACAGCCAATCAAGAGGAGAGGTTTTTTAGTGCCTATGAAGGACAAAAAAAACCTGCAGACATGGCAGAAAGCGACACCAAATCCAGTCATTCCCTGAGGTGAAAAATACCACAGTCATGGGCCTCCACTCCAAACCAACAGATAGACCGATACTGAATCCGGAAAAAAATCCGCCCCCATACCAACAATCCACCAGTCCGAATGACATTCTTCTTTGGCCAATAGACAGGGTTCTAAGCCACATAACAAACACAAAAGACCTTTCATCATGGACTGCTTGGCAGAGGTCAAAGGCAATGTTCGCGCTTACACTGGAGACCCCACATAAAGGATCACTTGGGACAACATAATGGGATCCCCAAGGTTAGCAACCTAGTACAGATGTGACAGAGTGAACAGGCAACGGAGGGTAGGGGGGGTTGGCCTGTACATTGCAGAGTGCACTTGTTTGCACAGAACGCTAAATGCCTCAAATGATGTAGTGGGAAGTTTTAGCAGGGAACGGTTGAGACCAAAAACTAGTTAGTGGAGGGAGTCTACATGCCTCCGGATGCAACATCCCACAATTCAGGAACACGTTAAAAAATTGACCACTGTCTGGAAAATCTCCAGCTCCTGCACCCAACATTCTTGCTCCTGGGGGAGTTCCAACTTAAGCACCAAAATGGGAGGAAATATAGCAAATACTATTGTTGCAGTAATAACACCAGGAGTCAGCATCTGATGAAAAAACTCACACCACACGACGGTTAAATCTCTGCACAAAATTCAATTGAAAATAGGCAAAAAATAAGAGGCCTACAATCTGGAGGAATACACTAGACCGTCATCTTCACTAACAGATGAGGAGCTGATAAGAAATGGTCACCATACAAAACAATAGGGGGTGGGGGGGGTGAGGGGGGGCGCTGATCACAACATAATTGAGTTCAGGACATGTAGGCGTGGACCCCAGCCGACAAAATGGAGACTAGTCACATGTGCATTCACCAAGTCTAGTCAATAAAAAAAACTTAAAGTGGGAACCAAGTAACCAAGTCCTAACCGATTTAAGCTGGGAATTACACGTAACAACACAGACCCCAACTTATGCCTAGAACAGTGGAACTCGGTGGCACGCGATGTATCACAAGGCTTAGTCCTCTAAGAAAAAGGGAGGAGTAGATGTGAAATAGAAAGAGACGGCGCTCCCGTTACAGGCGACGGAAAAGAAATAACAGAGTCGGCTAAAAGAGGTCAAGATATCGGAAATGGCGTAGGAGAACACTGGTCAAGAAATAGCAAGCATCGAACTTAAGGCTAAAAGAATCGTATAGGGAGTTCAGGACTCGCGGGAAGAACTAAAAGCCATAAAGGAAATCGTAAAAACCCAAAGTAGTTTGCAGTCTCCTATGCCAAATCATAATCGAGAACAACGACCAGTATTGGGCCCTACTTAAACAAGAAGGGCGTACACAGAAGACAGCAAAGGAAATGAGTGACTATCTCAAGGCCCAATAGTGACTCATTTTTAGCAGAAGCCGCTAACCAGACAGTGTCGAAGATCAAAATGAATGTTTTTAGGAGAAAGCCACAAAATTTATTAACACAACCTATCCGAGTGATCCTGACGCAATGGCTGTTTCCTCCTATGGAGAGGGTGAGCATGGGACACGGGTGTCGTCAGCAGTTACTAAAAACAAAAGACATAGCCCCACGCCACAAAGGCATAAAGCAATAGCAAAGGAAATACAGACCAAAGCACAACAATCCCATATCATAAATATCGTTGAAAGGGGTCCTAATAAGCATAGATCCCCACCCATGCTAGAAACCCATGCAGTTACACAACCCAGTCAACATGGGTTTAGAACTGGTTTCGCTCCGTCGGTCTCAACTGTGGAGCACTACGCAAAGGTCCTAAATGCACAAAAGACAAAAAAGAATGCAGATGTAATATATACTTACTTTGCAACAGCCTTCGACATGTTGACCCATGGCATAATAGCGCACAAAATGCTGCGACAGGAATATTGTAAAAGTCGGGTCGAGGATTATATGTTTCCTCACTAGACAGGAACACAGAGAGTATCGTCAACAGAGTTAAGTCCGAGGGGCAGCTACGGTGAAACACTCTGTTCCACATGCACAGTACTAGCGCCCATCTAGTTCCTCATCCCATATCCGACATAGACAAGATTCAGCCACAGCACCGTGTCTCCTTTGCAGAGTGACACCGAGAATCTGCTATGACCAGTGTCGTCCATTTCCTATGCAACACTGCAAGGCTCCAGCGACTCAGACCAAATCTTTCAGTGGGCTGCAGAAACAATATGAAGTCAACGATTGAGAATTTGCAATTACACAAAATGGTAAACATGAGGAAATTAAATCGTCATCCAGATAAAACAATGCGGCCACAAATAGAAGCGAAACACAACGTCAAATACCCTGGAGTGATCATTTCCGGAGGATCCACCCTGCAAGGACCCTAACATTGTATCAATCGCATCAGGCTAGAAAAATGACAGGATGATAATGAGAACCAACAAGAACTAGGGAGGCCCAAGCCATGAGACACCTTCAGGGTCACGTGTTCTATGCTAGGCTGAAGAATTGCTGCACAGCTAGACAGCACCTTGCAAGGCAGGTGAAAGTGCCGACCTAGAAAATTTACAGAGAACCTTCACGGCGCGCATAACCAGAGTTAATACACCTCAATTAATTGAAGCACTTGAGGTTCCTAAACCGGATTCCCTGAAAGCAGGAGGGTTAGAATAAATGATTAGATACACCTGGAAAATCCTAGAGGGACTAGTACCGAACTTTCACACAGAAAATCACTCACTACGAAAGCAAAGACTTGCAGACGAATGGAACCATCCCTCCGAAAAAAAAGCAGGTGTCACAAGCACGCATTAAGAGACCATACAATAAGGGTCTGGGCCCTGAGTACCTGTTCAACTGCTCCCAGCAACATAAGGGGGTTACCAACAGACCCCGAGCATCTTCAAGCTGGCAACTGGACAAGCCACCCTAAAGTCAGTTCGGATGCAGCCGGCTGTGGCTCGGACTGGTTTGCGTGCAGGCCAGCTGCACAGCCTGGTTGATCAGGCGCTTTATCCACCAGGAGCCTGTCCACAGAACCGGCCCGCGGGGCGTTGACCCCCGGAACTCACACCAGTAACGTCCCATGTAACTGAATGGATCAAAGTTTGTGGAGTAGGATGTCGGGGTCTACTGTGTCAAAAGGCTTTGCTTAGGTCAAAACAAAGCCTAGGGGATATCCTTATTTTGCCAATGCTGTGGTATAGCAGATCTACCAGTGTTTATGATTGCATCATTAGTAGCTTTTAATTTTGTTTCCTGAATCCAATTTGGCAGGGGTTGAGTATGGTTTGAGCCGGTATAAATGAATACAGTCTCCTGTGCACAGTATTCTCAAAGATTTGGATGGGTGCAATGGTATGTTAGATATTGGGCCTATAGTGGTTTAATCTTGTAGGTCACACACCTTTATGTATTGGTTGTAACCCTTCCATCTTGAGTAGTTTCGGGGAAGGGGCTATCTCTAGTGACTTGTTTAAAAAGTAATGAAATAGAATGCGAAAGGACATGGGCCGCTCGCTTGTACAGGAAGTAATGGTGGGACAGGGGACAGATTCCCCGAGTTATTTAGTAAGTGACTTTATAATCTCAGTGAATTCCGTGGGGACTCATCAGGTTGGGGGCAAGACTAGAAGGAATTAGGGAAATTCCCATCGAGGTAGGCCCCTGGCATGGGTAGGGTATGTGATTTTACTGAACGAGATCGATCCCCAATGGTGGAGAAGTCGAGGTATTCTTGTTTAGCTGTGTCATGGGAAGCATTGGTTTCATGTAGTTTTTTAGGACAATATGCTTGTTTTTTTCTCATTTGTTGGGTCGCAGAAATCTGGAGAGAGTTTTTCCGAGGGCGTTTTTTTATATCTCCTCTAGTGTCTGGGTTGAATCTACTGAGTAGTATAGTATTTTGGCTTTCTTTATTACTTGGGTTGAGAGCGGATGAATAGTGGTTAAGAATACTTTTGAGTGTATTAAGCCCTGTCTATATTGCTTTGTCATATTGGTGGTTCTTGTTCAATGGAATTTCAGAATGGTGCGGGATAGGCCATGTGCAACCAAGCCGTTTGTTGGTGAGGGTCTGTTTTGATTTATAGATAATGTTGGTTGTATAGTCTAAGTCATTTGTAAGAAAATGTCCCTGTCCAGTTGTAATACGCATAGGCCTTGGAGATTTCTGTAGGCCATCAACAGTCGCTAGGGCAGCTGTGAACGTCCTTACTGAGGCCCGTCGGCATGGAGGCTAAATGAGACTTTGTTGTAGCAAGTGTGGTTTACTAATGTTTGTCAGGGAGGAAGGTAGGGTAGTGGGGAGTAGTGCAATGTGATTATCCCTGATTAAGGTGGGCTAGTATATGGTCCATAGGTGGTCTATAATGGTTTCACTGTCTCCCCCCCAGTGAGCCTGGTTGTGTTTAGTTATTGTTGGTAGAGATGTGGTTGTTCATAATTGTTGATGGAAATCAGTACAGGCGATCATCTAATAAGCCAAGTTGATGAGTTGAAGGTCTGCAGAGTAAAAGAAAGTGGTGGGCTTATATCATTGTCTTTGTTATTAGTGACTTTAAATTCTCACTGAAATTGGATGTAAGTGGGAGGTATCCGGTAAATGCACCATTGTTAGAGGGCGTCTTAAGGTTCTTTAACATAAAATTAGCAAAAATGATGCCCCAAAGGCATCACAAGCAAGTGGTGCTAGAGACCAGATAATTGTTTAGAGGAATACTTGCTATACCACCCCCAACTTGGTTTGATCGCAGTTGTGAAGTGCGGTGTATCCTGGTAGAGGGTAGATATCTATTGTGTCCTGGCTTAAGCCAGTCTCAGTAAGAATAATGCAGGAGAAGGGTGTCTTTAGTGATTCAAGGAGGGCTAGGAGTCATCACAGTGTTTGCTTCAGGACCTGATGTTGTATTTTCTGTACTGATAGACTTTTAGCATGGTTAGTGATAGTGGTGCGTGTGATCTGTGTAATATTAAAGGCAGTTACTTTCCAATTGGTTTGTGATTGGATCAGATTATGGAGGTTTAGATCGGGTCAACGGAGATCAATCATCTTCCTATGTGTAAAGTATGGGGGTTATTTATATCCTGATTGTGTTTGAGTTTCTAGTACGATATCTGAGTGGTAGGAAGTTTGGACAAGTATATTAGGCTAGAGTATTTTGGTCATGTAGGTATAGTCCAACTACTACACTTAATGAAGGTGATGTTGTGCTATTTGTTGGTGCTGGAGAGGAAGTAAAGTGCAACAAGGTATAAAACTATAATAAAAATACAAATTAAAAATAGAACAGACTCTCACTTTGTATTTGCAATTTAAGGTCGATTAATTGACTTGTTGTGGAGTCTAAGTGTTTGAGCTAGAATGAGCGAGAGTACAATCGGTTTTAATCTAATAATATAAAAATACAAATTAAAAATAACACTACTAGTCTCTCACTAGGTAATTGCACTTGGGTCTAATATAGTAATTTGTATTGACTATGTAGTGAGTTAGAAGGAGCTAGGGACAACCGACAGTATCTAATAATATAAAAAATATAAATTAAAAATAGCACCAGTCCCTCTCACTAGTAATTGCACATGGGGCTAATATAGTGAATTTGGTATTGACTATGTATTGAGCTAGAAAGAGCTATAGTACAACTAGGTTTAGTCTAATAATATAAAAATACAAATTACAAATATCACCAGTCTCTCACTAATAATTGCACTATGGTCTAGTATAGTGAATTTGGTATTGACTATGTATTGAGCTAGAATGAGCTAGAGTAAAACTGTGATTAATCTAATAATATAATAAAGGAACAAGACTCTCAATTGTAATTGCACTAAGGTCTTATATAAGTTGTTTACAAGAATTAGAGTATAATTAGATTTAAATTGACAGGATAAAAATAAAAATGGCAATGACTTCGTTATAATATGCTAGTAAGATGGTAGACAGGATAATATAAAAGTTGTAGTTGAAATACTAGTTTTAAAAAAGTATGGAATAAAATGGTCAATAAAAGAAGTTTACAATAAGTTTGATCAATATAGTTTAAAGTAAAATTGGGCAATTAATAGGGATTTAGAATAAAATTGGGCAATTGAGTATTTTTTAGAGTGAGGTTAAATTATTTGAAGACAAGTTATGGTTAGTTTATAATAAAATAAGATGGAACAGTGATGTGGTAAGTTGTAAAAAAGGAGATAGATTCTGTAGATATTAAACACAATTAAGACTATGAGGTAGAATGGTCGTTGATACAACAATGACAATCAAAGTAGTTGGGGGTATTAGAATTTTAGGGGGGCACAATTTATGACAATATAACACTGACGGTGGACTATGGGTATTATCTGCACTTTACTCTGATTCTGTTAGTCCAGCCTCACTTAGGAATGTTTTAAGGTCATGTTCTGTGGAGATGAGTATCTCTTCCCGTGGGCTGCTTCCTACCTGCTATTTTTCCATCCCTCACAAAGCACTGGTGGATTTTTCGGGCATAGCGCAATTTTCTTAGCCGAAAAGAAGGTTTTGTTGTCTTGTTTTGGTAAGGCACTCATTGACGTAAACCTCAGTTTTCATAGAAATAGATTGTTTAGTAGGTTGTTTCTTGTAGGCTAGTTGGAAAATTTTAAACAGCACTGTTTTTTTTACAACTCTTCTTTTGGTAGCCCATCAGTTTTGCAATCCTTAGGTCCTCACTACATATGTTAAGGCGAAGTGGTCCTTGATAAGCTGTAGGGTGGTCCTCCATGGCCGGTCTCTGGGTGACTGTGGCTGGGAGATTTTGCTGTTAACTACAACAGCGTCGATAGCTGCTGTTGGTCATTTATGGTCTTGAATTTTGGTTATGACATGGCAAGTTTTTGGTCCACTCTCGAATCTTTCCTCTGTAATGTTGGTAGTAATTAGGTTGACCTTGTCTTTTAAGTGTTGATGGTGTCTAGGGACCGGGTGTGGGTGTTGCTTTTTGTTCTTAGAGTGTCTAGTTTATGTTCTAGACAGTGATCTTTTTGAGGTAATCTGCATTGCTACCTTTATTCCTGCATTTCTTTGAGTTAGTTTGGTGACGTTGGTTCCTGAATCATAAGGAGTTTTTTAAGTTTATTTCTGGGGTCGGGTGATCTTCTTGACAACAAATACTGGGAAGGAGTTATCTTGGACTGTAGCGGCGCCGATGTTTGTTGTTGTCTGTCGTGTGTTGTGGTGGTACCGGTGGGTGATTAGGGTTGTGTCCTGGCTGGCAGTACCACAAGTTTTCCTCGTGTTATTACTGCTCTCACCTTTGATGTTAGGAGTCCTTAGCTGGTTACTGGATCTTCTTTTATTGTTCTGACCCTTGTCCATTGGCTGTGGCTTCGGGTGAATAGTAGGCGATGGGTGATGGGTGAATGTTGTGGAGTATCACTTCAGTGCAGTGAGGCTCAACATGGCCGACACGGCAGGTTGTGTAGCGGGCTAGCTGCAGGATTTTCAAGGATAGCTCCTGGTCAAAGAGGCTGACCAGGTCCCTACTTAACAGAACTCAGTGTGAATGCTTTGAGAAGATACCAGAGCAGCGAACGGACATCCCAGTGCATCGTTTCAGCGTAAATAGTTTGAAAGTGTTGTGCATTTTCAGAAGGATTTGGTGTTGTCGAGTCAGGACCAGTCAGCGCCTCCCCTCCCCTCGTCCACTGGGGGGAGGGGGAGGGCGTGTGTAGTACACAGTGACCCTCTCATAACGCCTCACCCCTGCCCTCTCCCCCCCTCACACCCACACCAACTCCCAGCGCCACCCATCTGTAGAGGGTACTTCTCCCCTAACCCACGATGTCAAGCGATGGCACTGCAGGGCGTGCCGGGCTCCACACACAGGACTTCCCACTACAGGGACAGCATCGTGGAGTTGACCGCGAGGCAGCTGTCAGGTGTGCCACAGGCAGTGTGTACTCAGTTCTCAAGCTCAACATCCGTGCACACGAGGGCCTGGGATCTCAATCAACTTGGCGTCCACCAGGACGCTGACATGTGCCCTAGGAAGCTCTCCTCGCTGCTAACGGAGTCCACTTGGCTTCTTGGACCCTTGGGGAGGTCGATGGTGCTCGTGCAAGCAGCAGATCCCGGGCAACTTGCCTGCTGTTTGCAATGGCTTGTCTGCCCGAGGAAGACAGGCACCTAGCAACATCTGTTGTTGGGCAATGGATGAATTCCCTGCTATGTTTGTTAACTGCCTCAGTTAACTCTGTAATTTGTCTATGATTGTTAATCATGTGATAAACGTGTTTTATCATTCATTACCGTTTGAAACTTGTCATGATTTTTTGATCCAGCTCTATCCTGGAGCCATTAACCTTTGTAAATGTTCTCATGATTAAAGTGTATTATGATTCATTACCATTTTGCAATTATTCATGAGTGTAGACCACTCTACCTGAGCTCATACCTTTGTAACTTGGTCAGATTATGACCAATCTAGTTCAATTACCTTTGTAACTTGCTCATCTATCAAAAGAACTTTGAGTCCAGTCCCTGGAACCAATTATGTATCCTCTGAATCTTTTTGACTACCGCCCACAGGATGGGTATGGGGTGCATAAGTAAACATATTAAAACTAAACTCACTTCAGTGGCAGCGGGGTAGGAGTTCGTAGTACGAGTCCTATTAGTTGGTAATTTGTGAACTTTGGGTGATTCCTGTTGCCGCTGCCGCTGCCGCTTATTATTCACAGGCACTTCTTAAATAAACTTTTTTCTGGATTTCATATTGGCAAAATCATCAATTATATTCTGAAAATCAATATTTCTTGTTAGATCAGACTCAATGGTCAACAAGGCTAGGTTACACAATTTGTCTGGCTCTTGTTGAACGGAGCTCGGTTTTTTCTTTCACGTCTTCCAAAACAGAAATGAACGTTCTCCTTCCAAGTTTAGTAAGCCTGGAATGTTAGGTAAAGGCGATACACTATGTCAACATTAGGGAAGGTTTCCTGAAGATACTGCATTTCTTAAATGTTTCAAAGCAGCTGAGGGCGGCACATTTTTCAGGTTGAGCTTTAATCTGATTCATATACCCAGAAAAATGACTATTTCTTCAACAAATGTGTCCCTGAATATATGCTGAAAGGGGTTGTTGCAACTTTAATAATGCAGCCTTCCCTCATTCGCATCTGGCATATAGTAATTTTGAACAGAAATCTAATCTTGTCATTGAGATTCTGGTAGATTTCTTTTCTTTTCACCATTCTGTAATCAGTGACTCAGAATTGACGAGTATGTAGCTGTTTTACATTTCTGCCTTGGTAGCAACACAATTTCATTGTCCAGGTCTTCTTCAAAATTGCGTTTGCCCTCTTCCTTGACCGCTAATGATTCAGCCCGGTAACGTAGTCTTTCACCAGCAGTTTAGCTTCTCTTCAAACATTTCAAAAGCTTCATCATTGCGAGTGAGCTACAAATTCCAACTAAGCTGCAAATAGAGTTAGCACAAGTAGCCATTCCAATTTCAATTTTTCTGAGTGTCTTGTTTAGTTAGTTTAACATGTTTATTATGCAACCCCATACCCATCCTGTGGCGTAGTCAAATGATTACAGAGGTTACATAATTGGTTCAGGACTGGACTCCAAAGTTTTGACAGCTGAGTCAAGTTACAGAGGTAATGAACTCCACAATTACAAAGGTAATGAACTCAACAATTTACAAAGGTAATGAACTCACAATTTACAAAGGTAATGAACTCACAATTTACAAAGGGTAATGAACACCAGTAAGTCTGGTCACAATCATGACAAGTTTCCAAAGCGTATTTACAGATTACAGAGTACGTAATGGGTCCCAGGGACTGGCCCCCAAAGTTTTGATAGCTGAACTAGGTACAAAGTAATGAGCTCACAAGTTACAAAGGTAATGAATTATTCTGTAGAATGGTTACTTACGTTTATACTTTTGGCTAAATCATGACAAATTATAGAGTAAATGAGCAATTTCACGACTTCCACACCCGGTCACAACTGTAATGAGTTATTTGGTGCAAATATTGGATTTGTTGAGTCACACACACCACACACACACTACACACACACACACACACCACACACACACACACACACACACACTCACACACACCACACAACACACACACACACACACACAACACTTTAAGTTTTAATATCTTTATGCACCCCATACCCATCCTGTGGGCGGTAGTCAAAAGATACAAGGTACATAATGGGTCCAGTGACTGGTTTAGAATTAGTTAATATGTTTATTATGCACCCCATACCCATCCTGTGGGGCTGGTATTCAAAAGATTACAGAGGGTATACAATAATGGGTCCAGGGACTGGGCCTCAAAGTTTGATAGCTGAGGTCAAGTACAGAGGCAATGAAATTCACAATTTACAAAGGTTAATGACCTCAACAATTTACAAAGGTAATGAACTCCAGGTAGTCTAGCACAATTCATTACAAGTTACAAAGGTATTTACAGATTACAAGAGGTACACACAATGGGTCAGGACCGGCCTCCCAAAGTTGATTGGCTGAACTAGTACAAGGTAATGAACTCACAAGTTACAAAGGTAATGAACTCACAAGTTACAAAGGTAATGAATACTGTAAAATGGTTTACTTACGTTTATACTGCTGTCAATCAGAACAAATTTTAGGAGTAATGAGGCAATTCACACTTCCACACCCGGTCACAAACTGTAGTGAGTTATTGGTGCAAATGTTGATTGCAGAGCCTCCTCTCTCTCACAACACAACAAACACACACACACACCACACATACAAATCACATACACACACACACATAAACACCACACAAACACACACACACACAAACTCATACACACACGCACACACACTCATACTCACACACACTCATACACACATCTCACACTCATACACACACACACTCATACTCACACACACACACACACACCACACACAACACACACACACACACACACACACACACACACACACACACACACACACACACCCATGCACACATGTGTAATGCTTTATTTACAGCTAGCAAGTCAGGGTATTTCTCCAGAATGGTCTGAATATACCACTGTGGATAAAATACTTAGCCATTTCTTGAAACTTCTGATGAGTTTTGTTCTAAAATTCATTAATTTATCGCACTCCAGTACATAATGACGCAGGGTGTGACAATAATCCATCTGGCAAAGTTTACAATTTCGTTTGGTCTACACTGGTGTGGTGATTTAACTGCACAAAGAATACTTGTAACCCAGCCGGAGCCGGCGGTGCTGGACATCCAAGAGTCTGCTTATTTTGTTTGGATGCACCATAGAACATGTGCTCCTCCTGCATGATAGAATGATGATAGATGGACTCAACTGGTGTCAATTCTCCCTGAGCCTTAGTCCAAAAATTCAGCTGAAGTTCTTTCGGGGGGGGGAGGTGTGGGGGCGCAAAACTACTACCTGACAAGCCAAGATTGTAAATCTACTCCCTCTTTGAAAGCATACAGCTTAGGCCAATTTATCAGTTCTATCATGCACTGAATAACAATGTGAGATGGAATCCACCAGCGATGTGCACTCTGACTCCACTGTCACAATCTCCTACCATACCTGTGTCTGGCTTCTGACACAAGCATGCTCACAATTTATGCTTAATGAGTCTGAGATTTATGGATGAACAGAGATTCAGTTCCATTAAACTGTCCATCTTTGATATCATAGATGCATTACAGTGCAAGGAGTATGGCAAACAGTTTCTGTCTGAAGGGTAAGGCCCAATTATTTGATGCGTGCTCCAATTTCTTAAGAGAGACCATCACTCTGTACGACAACAGCAGCGCTACAGCTGCACACAGTGGATTGGTGAACAGAACCATCAACGGTAAATAATTGCGAGAGTGTGTGCTGTGTGACTAAGTTATCAATACAGCTAAGGCCTCATGTTTGGCATCAAGCGAAGTTTGGTTGTGATTTAAGAAGAAATAGTTTGGGGGAAAAGGAGGAATGGTAGTTGGGGGGGGGGGAAGGGGGGGGGGGGGGTATATTTCCATGGAGCGGAGAAGTGCCGCTGTTTGCCTTACTTGACATAGATCATGTATCTGGATTCATGCGGAGGTCGTTCCAGTCCCTTTTCGATCCATCTGGAGGAATGTTCACCAGTGTCTGAGGAAAGTTTGAGGGCTTCTGTGCAGGGGTTTGAATGAGCTTGCCTGAGCATATTAACCCAATTAGGAATTTCTTTTCAGTAACACGATCTCTGATGCTTGGAATATCAAGTTCTTTTTGCATATTTAAAATTTTGGCAGTACGCGAGGGCGCTAGGATTATCCTCATTGCTTCGTTCTGCAGTTTTTTTTCCAGCACCTCCAAGCTCCAGTCCGACACAAGAGCAAGTAGTGGCGTTCAGCATAATCAACCAATGATCTAATATAAGCATGATACATCATTTTCACAATTAACATTAGCACCATACCTGGGGTGAAGCCCTGCCACAACTCTAATGCTCCTTAGTCGTTCTTGTAATTGTGGCGACAAAAGTCCTTGTTACAACAGGTCAAGTAAGTGGAAACCTCAAACCTAGAATACCTGTATCTGCTTACATATTCATAGAAGAGACCCATCATGCAATTGGATCTGACGAACGTGCCTCTCTGTCGAGGAGGACGGCCTATTGATATCTTTGTTTTATCAGTAAGATTATCAACCCAGGTCCTTACACGAGCTAGATACATGATTAAGAAAATGTTTTGGTGTTGGAGAATCCGGTGTGTGAAAACATTAAATCATCAGCAAAACTATCAACATAATTATGGGGCTGACTAGGCAATAAGCAATTAAGTAATGGCATTAATTAGAATATTGTACAGTGTGGGACTGAGCATCACCATCCCTGTGGGGTTCCTAATTCAATCTTTATTACACTTATATGTCCCTCGGAACAACACCAGACGATTTTCTGTTGGACATGTAGCCTTTAATCCAGCGGAGATAGCCATCCTCCACCATCCATTCCTGGCAAGTTCACTAATTATTACATGCGGTTGCTACATCGAAAGCGGATTTAAGGTCAAGGAAGGAAGTGTAGGAACTGTCAGTGTGGCAGGGTGAGAAAGGTGGCTATGCAAGATTCAAGCTCCTTCCATGCATGAAACCATGTAACCGGGGGAGACAAAAATTGTTTGATTCTGTACATGAGACGATTAAGAAATCATTCTCTCAAATGTTTTACACAAAGCAGCTAAGTAAAGATATTGGGCGAAATGCATTTTGTTGATTGGCTTAGGAATTGAATGATGAGGCTGTTGGTCCTAGATTGAGGGAGCTCCCAGTTTTACATAGCTCATGTATATAAATTCAAGTAATGGATTACCGGTACTCGACACAGCAATCTGAGAATGTTGTACAGTAATACCATCCGCTCACCAGGCGACGTGGAGTTTGCCCTTATTGCCTGCATCAAGTTTCATAATAGTGAAAAGAATGTTGCAATCATCTGACTTACTGAGTCATAAGCAATACAAGTCTCTCCTTGCATCATATTTAATCATTTAATTTTGCCTGTGTGGTTCTTGGGAAGATTGTCATAGCTATAGATGTAGCAGCCCCAACACTGACTAACTCATTCGCCCTGATGCAAGGGAGAGGGTGCGCGATCTGCCCAGATTCGTTTACCCTTAATTCTATTTAGTCCCTCCATGCCCGGCAAGTGGGTTGACATTAAGACCGTTGACAAATTTATTCCCCAGTCGTTGCCGCAGCTCGTCATACGCTCTCTGGCAGCAGCAAGGGCAGTTTGGAAGAGCCTCAGCATTCCAGGGTACGATGTTTCTATAGCAGGCTAGTCTGCAGCAGTAGTTCAGTGTAACAAGTTTAGAAATCATTGTAATAAGAAAGGTTTTTGAAGGAGGTAATGATTAATACGGATGTTTGTTGGGTTTAAGAGTACCAAGAAGTTGCAGTGGCGGCTCTGAAGTAGTTCTTGAATACTGCTCACAAGATCATTGTTAAAGTCTCTACAGAGGAACACTCATAGAATTATACCAGTCAGTCACATGTCAAAAAGTAATCATGCTGATCTGTGGGAAACATAAACGTTTCCGTTTGAATATCCACCAGGAAAGGATAGTATTACCAATATCCTAGAGAGGTTAGCCTAGGGAAATGATCAGACGCTATATCTGTGCCCAAACAATGGAAGAACTCCACAACTGGCAGAAGTAATGTTGAAGCCCCAGGCACAGATCACGGAACGCCTCCATAGATATGTGTGGGTTCAATGGTCACCTATACAATTTGGACATTATCGTGACTGTTTTAAAGAGTGACAACGTTGATTGCCATTAACGATTACCAACTGTGAGTTTCCAATGCTTTTGTGTCTCGCATTGTAACGCCATAATAAAAAGAAAAGAAAAAAAGCTCAGGAATGAGCACAAGTTGGGAGCTCCAATAATTAAATTTATCAGCAGATCATACAAGTTAAATATGTTTTAGAGCAGGTTCCCTATAATAAATCCTAACACCGTGATATTGTAGCCCCGTCTGTTTCTTGTGTGCAAGAATTTGATGGGAAGTTGATTTTTTAATAATAGAACACAAGAGTTCGTAGATTTGAGGTTATATGCACAAATGATGGTAATTTAGGGGTTGGGAATTTTCAGGACTCGGCACTCTTGTAGACACACAACATCATGGGGTTCGGTGGGTACTTTTAGATGGAAAGTCAGGAACCTTTTTTCATAAGTGATGCCAATATTCCAGCTTAATATAAAGTTATACGAGTTTTGATCCATTATAGTGTCCTGGGATCATCTTGAGAGTTCTCCAGCATAATGAAAAAATTTGTTCCTATAAATAGCACAGACCTTAATTCAATGTCACAGTGCTACCCTTTGTCCATGAGTTTTGCAAGTGCACCTCCATTTGTAAGGCCTCGGGGAGTCTTCGTAAACCGCCAGAGCATGACGCTGTTTATGTGGAATGTATGATAGTGACACCACACCACTCACATTCCCCTCCTCCGCTAACATTACACGCAACACTAACAACTGTCACACCAGCGCCACTACCAACATTGTGTCATTACATATTGTCAAACAGTATTGTAATTCAACATTAATGTCTATGTGACTAACCTCATCCACACTCTGCACCACCAACTTATATTATGCTCAATCTCTATACTAACATTATAGACACCACCACTCTCATCCCCAAAACTCTTCACCACCACTTAAATTAATGCTCATCACTATTACTAACATTATAGACACCACCGCTTCATCACACTCATTCAACCACCACTTAAATTAAGCTCATCACTATTACTAACATTATAGAACACCATAGCCCTCATCACACTCTTTCACCACCACTTCTATTACGTCATCCACTATTACTAACAATCAATTGACACCATAGCCTTCGTTTATGATGCTCACTACAGTATCAACACAAGTATTATATTCGTCAGTTACTGTGATTAAGAACACACCACCACCTTGTTCAGCAGCCTTACACTTTCTTTCACAATTGTGACAATCTTGTTATTGGTACACTCTACACATCTTTCCTTGTAGTTGTTCAAGTTGTTGTTTCAGGAGTAATGTGTGTTCCAGTATTTTTTTATGCGCGCATCAGGTTGTATACCACAGAGCAAGACTTGGGAAACATCTGGAGACGTGAAAGTCCCGTCCAGCTGATAGGCTATTTGGCTGACTGTCAGCTGACTCCAGCTAGGCCTGGTATTGACACCCCGATGTGATGGGGGGGGGTCTGTTGACGTGCTCCCCAGGTGAGTGCTCAACCCCATTGTCTGAGGCAGGCATGAAGCAGTATTCAAGACCCGAGGTACCTGGTAGCTGGGGGCCATTATGAAGGGGTACAGGGTGAATGCGGTTGGCTTGCGGAGCGATCAGCCCTCACCACTGCAGTCAGCAGAAGCTTGCTGTGACTCCTAGGTCTTACAATTGATACATTGTTTAGCAACAGTCTGTTGCTGTTTTGATCATAGCATAACACCGTTCAGAAGGATGAGCATTTGGCACACACTGCACACCAGTGTTGACTTAGATGGCATTTCCTGGCCGATGTGGCCCCAGCGTTGACACTTAAACATCGACGGTTGAGAGGCTGTTAACAATCAATGTAATAGCGTCTGTTGAGGCTGCAACGGGAGAATATAGCTGTGCAGGTCCCCTGCCAGTCCACTCACTAATATCAACCGTTGGAAAGGTCGACGAGGGCTTGCAACTTGCTCTGACGCCAATATTGAGGATTCAAGTGCTTTTGACGTTTGTAGATGACAATAAGCACTTAAGGTGCCGCTTGTGGGCAGCTCCGGAGTTGATGTTGGCTATTTCGTGAGTGAGAAGTCTTGTCTATAAATGCTGAATCATTAGGCACAAAGACGTAGTTATCTCTCATCGCGGACAAACTTGGATCGTTTTCTCAATGAATTGTTATTACACTAGCTTCGAAAAACAGTTAAAACTTGTCCTTGATCAGTGTGTCAGGGAAATCTAAACCTGACAGCTTTGGAGGGTGTGCGCCCACTGTATTGCTTTCAGCAAGCTTTCTCTGGAAGCCTCGTTATTTTTTCCAGCCTGTTTTACAAAAATATGTTTCAAATCTGCCTTAACCATCATCTACGTCAACACCATCAGCTATACTCATACTGACAGAGTTTCACACTGGGAGGGCTAAAGGATACCGGTGAATAGAAGGGACAAGGAACAGGATATTCACCTCGCTAACACATAACACGAGACGCAATGTGGTGTAAGTGGCCTGCGGTCGCAGTGCATTTCAAGGTCATTCACGGGGCCACAGTCCGTCTCGAGAGTTACCAATATTGCACCACTCATTAATTACTACTCGAAACCGCAGCACTAAACACAGCTTGCAACACGTGTTTACCCTGGAGAGAGTTTCGGGGTCAACGCCCCCGCGGCCCTGTTCTGTTACCAGGTCCTGGGAATGACAGACAAATTTTCACTCTGTGGACAAATAAATCAGCAACAAACTTAATATGTTTATAGATGAACCTGCTGGGCTGTAACAGTTAAAAAGCTTTTAGCCTGGATCGGTTAAACTCGCCCTTATCTCATATGTAGATAAATGGCGACGAGCTAAGGGGAATACCGTGAATAGGAAAGTCGAGGAAGGACATTCACCTCACTGGACAACAGAACGCAGTATGGGTGTAAGTGGCATGCGAGTCTTAAGTGCCCATTTTCAAGGTCACCCACAGGCCAGACATTCCTCACTCTTTTAAGCCTACGTTGGTACAGATGTAGCACAATGTCCTAAGTCAGTGAAATCCACTCGTGCAAATAGTTACACAAATCTGCAGCAATTAACACAACCCACTTAGGATTATTTGCTTGTAGCAAGGCAGTAGGCAACACAGGAGTCGGCGTTGGTGAGTGGAGTGCGGCACAGAGGACTGACAACGGCACACAAGCATTTATGTGGTCTGGCAAAAACCGCCTCTAGACCATAGTAAAATAGAGGCGAATTGGGCGAGTTTCCAAATCGAGGAGGGAAGGGGAGGGAGGCAGGTGGAGTGAAGGTGTAGCCTCCTACAAGCCAATCAAATCAAGATGTTTGGTGTTTCACTAGGTATATCACTATCTCAGTTCACACATAAGAGTTTCCAGCAGCAATTCAGCTGCGCTCCACGAATTTGTTGCATGATGAGTTATCAGTCTCCCGGGTGAGAATAAGCATTTCTGATATAGAAGGCCTAGGACTCTTCCCTCTACCACACATACACGTCCCTCTCCCCCTCAACACTCTGGCCTAATTGCCAGTGACGGGACCCCAAAGTTATGATAGCTGAACTAGTCACAAAGGTAATGAACTCCAGGTAGATCTGGTCAATAATCATGGCAAGTTCAGGGGAAATGAATCATTTCACTCCTATACATGGTTAAGTCATAAACAAATTACAAAGTAATGAACCCTGATACGTCCACACCTGGTCACAATTGTAATGAGTTATAAATACAAATATTAAGTGGATCATACACCCACACTAGTGCGCGCGCGCACGTCTTGTTCGTGGCATTTAACCGTTCCAGTATACAGTCCCAAAGCACACAGAGTAAGGCCAATTCAAAATCTTCCAATTTTGATGCTAAGCTGGCTGCTTCGCTTCTTATAGTTGCTGTCTGGTCTTCATCCTCTGCTATTTGGATCAAAGCAGAACGTATTTCAGCAAAGCTGTCTTTCAAAGCATGTGTTGCATCATGCTGCGCTGACCACCTTGTTGTTGATAATGATTTGATGACATCTCCATGAATGGTTGACTTGAGCATACTCCACCGATGCGTTGAAGCAGAGAAAAAATTAAAGAGTGCTTGTAAAAGTCTAAAAAATTAAACTGCAGCGACACAAACTCCGCAGCACACCTCCAACAAGATTAAGAGAATGTGCTGAGCGGGCACATATTCAGCAGGTGGGTGATTTACTTGATACGGGCTTGCAATCCTTATGTTTACCCAACATGTTACTTGCATTGTCGTAGCTCTGGCCACGCAATCCATAATAGAGAGATCATGTTCAAGCAGAGTATCCAGTACTACATTCATCATTGTTTCTCCATCATGGCCTGAAAGAGGAATGAATTTTATAAAGCGCTCTACAGGCTTACCACTGGAGTCGACAAAGCGAACAATGAATGTCAATTGATCTGTATGTGAAATATCTGGTGTTGAATCTACACTTATTGCAAAGTATTTTGCAGTTTTCACAGCTGCTATGATGTTATTGAGGGCCTTCTTAGTCATCAGTTCAATAAATTCATTGCATATAGTAGATGACATATAAGATACAGTGCCTCTTCCTGCATTCCCAAGGCGTGACACATGATTTGCTAAGAATGGATCGAATTGTGCCAACAGTTCTATGATCCCTAGGAAATTGCCATTGTTTTCCGAACCAAAAACCTCATTTTCTCCACGGAAAGAAAGTCCTCTTAGAGCTAAGAATCTTACAACAGCAACAACTCTTTCTAGAACTTTTCTCCAATAAGTGCGCTCTTTTTCAGTTTGATTTTCCAAATGAGAATCCAATAAGCCATTTTTCTGTGCACGAAATACACTGGCTAAAATGCAGCTCCTGTGAGTGGTGCTGTTTTCATGTTCCTCGAAACGCTTGGAATTTTTCCAGTCATTGAACCCCTGTGTGAAGGTATTTTCTTTGGTAGAAAATAGCTTGCATGCTGAACAGTACACTTTTCCTGAACTTTCAGAGTATACCATCCATGATCTTTTCACAGTTTTTTTTTTTTTTTTATTCACCGGTATTCTCCCGGCCCGGGTCTTTTCCAAGTAGTGGTGACCCGGCCTTGGCTCCCTACCTGGGGAGTGTCTCGAGACTTAAGTCTCCCATGGGAGGAGGGACAAGTACCTCCTCATCTTTGGGACCAAGTGTCCCCAGGCCTAGCCACATTCCCCGCCCTCACGGGGCTCGTAGGGAGAAGCTAGGCCTCTGGTCTGCCATCTACCCCGCCTCGAAGGGGCTCGTGGGGATGGCAGCCTTATGAGCTGCAGATGGTAGCAAGCTCAGGCCTTCTTTTTTCACAGTTTCTGAATTTGCAAGCTTCCTATAAAACATAGATGACTTTAAACAACGACGACTTCCATCATCATAAATCCTTGCTGATTTCCTAAAGTCAATGTTCAGAGTTTGACTGAAGTTTTCTGCAATGAAAGCATTATGTAGAGAATCTGGGATTACATTTGGCCATGAGGCAGGATCTTTTAAGACAAATCCTGTGGATGAAATGTCCGTTGAGACATTGAGAGGAGACACAAAAGAAGTAGATGCTGGCTGAGAAATAATGGAGGGAGGGCTTCCTGTATGATCTGACGTATCTGCAGATTCAACTGTATGGTAACATCAGAAACTGTTTTCGTGAGCATGTCTGTGATCTTTCTGCAGCTTCCTACATCTTTCTTTTTCTGTTCTTCTTCTTGAATTTTCTTCTTTCTTTTCTGTGGCCCACTTGCATAAGAACGTCCAACATCACGTTCACGAGATGCCATAATGAGGATGTATCACTGTCTGTAATCATGCAAATACAAATTTTTCATCATCAATTATTATTATTTTTCTAATTATTATAAATTTTTTTTTTTTCTGTCAACTGGGGGGATATGGCCCTCTTGTAGCCCCTTTCCTCTGGCTGCGCATCTAGAAATTCAAAACGTTACCAGAAAGGAGTCATATACAGAACTTTTACCATAGATTAGGTTATGATTTGGGCTACGAATATTTTACTAATTCATCCTCCTTGATCTCCAATTTACTTAAACAGAAATCATACCGATCCAAGAACGCACAATGGTATTTATATTACCATTTTCATAACTAAACTAATCATTATGTTTTTGCATGATATATGGCCTACCACCATAAATAAGGACATGAGAATTAAAGAATGCAGGGACAATTTTCAGTTTCACCCAACCAACGATTTTCTGATGTGGGTTATGTGTTTCTGGGAGAAATATGTAGTAAATTAAATGATGTTCTACATCACTTCCGTCGCAACTTGAAAACTAAGCATTGCGATGGAAGTGATGTAGAACATCAATCAATTGAGATCTGTTATTGAAATAATAAAGACTTAAAGACAGGACAAAGTGCTTTTAAAACCTACAAACGGAAGTCAGTTTTGCGTTTTTAGGTTTTTCTTTTATAGTATTTTTACCAAAAATGTGTCTTTACTGGTCCATGCATCTTTACTGGTCAAGTAACCCTATCAGGTACCTCCCTTAACATTTAGAGGAGAAAACAAACATTTATCCATACACATCAATGTCTATCAACAACACTTAAGTTAATTTGTCACAGTACAAGTCTAGATAACGTGTAATTACTACAGAAATTGGAGAGGAATCTCCCATACTCACCCATTAGCGGGAAAACACAGCTGTTCTGATGTAAACAAAGGCATGTTGAGTGTTGCATCTATGGTTAGGTTTATTTATTTTTATTTTATTTTATTTCATTATTTATTTTTGTTTCGATTAATTTTTAAAAATCAATTTTACTCTCCAAACACTTGAACTTTTAGGTAGGATCCCTTTGCACTTGCACCATGTGCGCAGTCTTGGATGAGCCCCTGAACCCCTTGGACACGGGCCCCCAAATGCGCGGGGCCCTAGGCAAATGCCTAGTTTGCCTATGCGGTAATCCGGCCCTGCATACCCATCCTGTGGACAGTAGTGCAAGAACATATGGATACACAAAAGGCCTAGGAACTAGGCCCAAAAGGGTTAACAGGTGTACATATGAATTTATATCTACATATCTGCAGTTCACTTATCTGTTACAAGCAAATTTAGGAAATTTGCTTAATATATCTGGTATTTTATTTTCATTAATAAGATATCTCGACATGTCACATACGTTATTATACTGTCTATCCTCTGTATTCCTCAATAAGTGGACAATTAAGCACATAACAGTGTTCAAGACAGTGACCATATGCCTGACCACATAATTTGCATTTAGTTTGATCATCATGTGTGTGTCTCCCTAACTGCCAGAAGTACTTGTAACCAAGCCTAAGCCTGGCCACTACAACATCAGTCTGTTCACATTGCACGTTGCTCCATAAACATACTTATCTACGTTCGTGTTATCATAGTGGGTTATAGATCCACTCAGGCTTCTAACTGCATTCCTATAACATTCATTTTCATTATTTACTTCTCTCCTAATGTTATCCTAATGCTAGACACAGATATACCAAAGTTATATATCTACATTCTCCTTCTGGGTACTCTTCTTGGCTAACATATCAACTTTATCATGAAGGAGTAATCTATGATGTGATGGGATCCATAGCAATTATACATTAATTCCTTTGTCCCTGATTTCTGAGTATCTATACCTGGCCTCTCCAATAAGCATGTTGTTGGAGTCATTATATGAGTCAAGAGCCTTCAGTGATGACATAGAATCAGTAATGATGAGAGTCAAGCTCAGTGTCATAAGTTAGCTTTAGCGCCATTAAGATTGCAAACAATTCAGTTTGCAGTGTAGACGCCTAGATCAACAAATTTATTATCGTTCTTAACTAGGAGAGGGCAACAAGAGCAGAATGCAACCCTGCCAGAAGACTCCTGTTTAGATCCATCAGTGTATATAACTTGTGATAACTTATTACTACCAGTAAACTCCAGGTAAGCTAGGCGAGAAATTTTTTCTTGAGCAGCTGCTTAATAAGTGATTTAAGGAAAGGATGTCTGCAATTGTTTATGTTCCCCCATCAGTAAAATGGGTACCTGGGTGTTAGTCGACTGGTGTGGGTTGCATCCTGGGACAAAACTGACCTATTTGCCCGAAATGCTTTGCATAACAACCGGGTTTCTGTATAAAAGTCCTCCTCCTTAATTCGCCAATACTCTCCCGGGCAGGGGCTTTTCCAGATGGTGACCCGGCCTTAGTATGTCATTGATGTATGCCTTTTTTTTTTATTCGCTGGTATGGCCAGGGCCTTTTCCAGATAGTGGTGACCCAGCCTTGGCTTCCTGCCTTGGGAGTGTCACGAGACCTATTCTCGTCTAGGTGATTTGCCGGTATGGATTCCGGCCAGGGTCTCTTCCAGTTCGGTGACCCGGCATTGGCTCCCCGGGTAGGGAAGTGTCGTTTATCTTTTCTCGTACATGCGTGGCAGTCCTTTGGTGGGAAGGGGGGTTCCTCTCTGGCTCTATGGACAAATGATGTCCCAAAAGTTAGTTTGCTCTAACAGTGGTTGGTGTGGGGTGCAACGGAGGCCCTCAGCAGGCCTTCACAGCGACGTCAGTGGGGGACGGGTGACGTGCAATGACTGAGAGTAAGGTTTCCCAGTCTCTGATGGCTAAGTACACTAGATGTGCCACCTCATCCTCCTGGGCCTGCCCCACTGGGGTCATTGGGAAGTGTCTGCGGTGAAGGGGCATTGTAGCTGGGCAGTCTAACAGGTAGTGCACCAGGGGTATCAGAACCATCCAGTCACAGTGGGCACAGAGCTCCTCTCATGCCCATTCAACAATCCATGCAGTGGTGGGATACCCTAAGCATGGCGGTGGATATGCACCCGCAGTTCTCTGGTCTGTGTCCGAATACTTGGAGGGGTGCCCTGTGAGTAGCCCTGTCATACCAGAGTGGCTCCGTGAATCCCCAGGGTCAGGGAGTGGGTGCCTGGCTGCACTTGGCAGCCCATAGCAAAATCTGGTTGTGGCTGATGGAGACTGCAGCACGTGGCTGTGCCTCGAGCATTTGCGGTCTTCGCAGCCTCACCTGCAGCATCATTGCCGGGATACCCACATGGCTCAGATCCAGTTGATGGTGGCTCTGCTACCCTGGGCCATGAGCATCTGCAAGTCACCCAGGATGGATGTGATTAAGTGTATGTTGCCCCTTGGGTCTCTCTGCATAATTGCCTGGATCGCTGACTTGGAAATCAACATGGATGACTGGGGAATGCTGATGGTCTGCAATTGCATGCTGCAGAGCTTGTTGGATGGCAAAGAGTTTAGCCTGGAGTATGGTGCAATGGTCCGGAAGGTGCCAACCTGCTGTCAGATTGCTGTGGAACATCCCAGCAGCTGTGCAACCTGACACTGGGTCTCTGGAGCCATCAGTGTAATAAGGCACACACCCAGGGCTTTCCACACTTGCAATGCTAGCCGAAGCAAGTCATTGCAGAATGTGCTGGGGGCAATGCCTCTTGCTGCCTGGTAGAGTTGTCCAGTGCACTGCCACCAGCCCTGGCGCCCAAGGGGGTAGCACCATGTAGTTCGCTGCCGGTCTGTCACAGCCTCCTGCCTTGAGCAATGTCAAAGGCAGGAGCTTCCTGTGGCATTTGCAACTGACCACTTTCATCGGCGGCCGGGGTGCTTTGGGTATGACATTCCCTGGCGGACCTTAAAAACCCCTCATCGTTTATCAACCCCTGGGGTTGGAGGTACTTGCTACCCTTTTTGGCAGCTACAAGTTGGACCCTGTCCTCACCGGGATTTCCTGGAGAGAGTTCCGGGGGTCAACCCCCCCGGGGCCCCGGTCTGTGACCAGGCCTCCTGGTGGATCCCCTGATTCAACCGGGCTGTTTCGCGGCTGACGAAAACCAACGTACGAGCCAAAACCCCGGGCGTCCGGAACTGACTTAGGTGCTTTCCAGTCCCACTTAAGACGCCAGGGGTCTGGGAATTCCCCCTTATAGGTGCTGGGGGGCAGTTGAACAGTCTCGGGCCCCTGAACTTTTTGTTGGGTCTCAAAAAGTGCTGTGAACCCCTGCTTTTCATTGGGGGGATGGTGCATCGTCTCCAATCTTTTGCTTTCGTAGTGAGTGATTTTCTGTGCAATTTGGGGACTAGTCCCTCTAGGATTTTCAGGTGTATATAATAGTATCTCCCTCCGCTTTCCGGGAAAAACAGGTTTTAGGAACCCAAGCGCTCCAAAAATTGAGGTGTTTTATCTCCGTTATCGCCCGTGAAAGTTTCTGACTTTTCTAGGTCGGCAATTTCACCTGCCTTGAAAGGGGTGTTTGTGTGCACAAAATTTTCCCGCCTGATAGAACAAGTGACCCGAAGGTGTCTCATTTGGGGTTGGCCTCCTAGTTTTGAAGGGTTTTCATTATCCCCTGTCAATTTTCTAGCAGATGCGATGATTTCAATGTTTTTGGTCCTTGAAGGGGAGACCTCCACATGATCACTCCCCCGGTCCCCTTTTACGTTGGTGTTTCGCTCTATTTTGTGCCAGAATTTGTTTTGTACTCGAAAGAAGATTTAATTTCCTATGTTTCCATATTGAGTAATTGAAATTTTCATCGTTTAATTCATATTGTTTCTGCAGCCCACGAAAGATTTGGTTTATTGGGGTTGCAGCTGCGCTTCAAAAATTTGAGCCCCGACTGGCTCACCTAGGCGCCACCAGCAAAGGCCCCTACAGCTGTGTTTAGGGCCAACCCTAGGCCTTGATTTCATGTGCCTGGTGTGAACCAGAGCAAGTGCCATATCCAATGACGGCAACTGCCTATATGTAGAAACCCTCATGCTTCGAGGGTGGCCCAGCCCTTAGGGTTGCCATGACACCTTTCCCTCCCTCTACAAGCCCCTCTTTTGATGTGGGATACATGTTTCCCGGAAAGGGGAGGTGCCTGTCATGTACTCCAAGGTACCTATAGCGGGAACCCATCCAGGTCAATGCCCAGATCCACGTCTCTGACTGGGTTCCCTGTTGCAAGCATCATGGCTCTGGATTTCGCTGCAGATATTTTGACCCTGGGTGACGGCAAGGGGAACCCAGCAGACAGGGTCCTCTGGGCACACTGAACAGACGGTGTTTCTGGATACAAGCCCCAGGTCAGGCATGCTGAGCGGGAAGGTCCTGTGGAGAAAGGCGGGCGCAGATTTTTGTGCATCATATATTAAACAGGACAGGACTAAGCACCCTCCCCGTGGATGCCGTTTTCCAGGGTCTTAAAAAGGGGCATGCCCCTGAAATGTCCCCCAACCCGCCGTCCGGGAAGGAATGAAGCCCGCAAGCACCTCCCCTTAAACCCCCCCTTGCGGGCCCAAAGATGAAAGGGATGGCAGGTGCACTGGCAAACTCAAAAGCTTCTTTGAGGTGGGGAAAGACAAAATGTGGGTTTGGGCACCCAAACCCCAATCTGCCAGTAGAGTGGTAAGGCTTTCAAAATGCCCACTCCCCTGGGGAAGCCCTAGAGGTATTTATGGGAGGGCCAACTTCCACCTTGGGGCACTCCAACACCATCCCCTCAGACACTTTCGGATGCAAATGAGGGAGATGAGTCCCCCACACGCCAGGGTCCCCCGGCTTAGGAATCGGAAGATTTTAGCCTCCATAAAGGCAGGGAGTCTGCCGGCTCTCCAATCCTTGAGACCCCCCGGACACTGCATGACCAGGGGCCAGGGGCCGAGTGTCATGCCCTAGGGAAACCCTCATGCCCCGGCACAGGTCCAATTAGTTGAAGGGTGCCTTGACTCCTGGTCGGTGAAGTCGTCGTCTGTGCTTCTTTGCCTGGGATGCGCTTTGGGTCGCCACCATCCTTTTAGGAAAAAGGGTGGCCTGTAGATCCGGAGATCCTGAGGGAGTTGACCATGGCGCTCTGGAGATGGAAATCCCCAATGCTCTGCCTCCATTGGGGGGTTGGGTGTGCATGACCCAAACCCCCCAAAACCTCCCCATTGGCCATTCTTAATTTGATCCGAATCTCAAAAGGGTTGGTGGATTGCTGAGGGGGAAACCCCACTCGGATCCTGTGTGAGACATGGAGCACATGCTGCCCATTTCCCCGAGCAGACCATGGACTCACCGGGGATTATCCCTGTCATCTTGCATACGACGTTGTCCGGTGGTTCTGCTTCCGATGTCCTCGTTGTAACCACCATCATGTTTTGATGACCCCCCCTGTAATCCTAGGTATGGAGCCTCAGCTGCACATGTAAAGGCTCCCTGCGGTTCAAACCATCTCTCTGGATTTTCGGTAGAGTAGACTTTTCCCCAAGTGCCGTGCCCGGAAGCACGGGCCACCCGCCCTTTCTTGAGTTTCCCATCTGGGGAGGTGTGGGGGGCGGGAGCCAAGAACCATCGGTGGTACCACTTGCAAAGTGATCAGGGTGAGACAGGGGTGGACCCCCCCATCCGCCGGAGAGCACCTTTGGAATAGTGTGAGCCAGGCGGCCACCATATGGGGGTTTGGCTCCCCATTGTTGAGGAGGGCGATCTCAGGGACCCCTCCAAAAGCCCAATTTTGCCTCCCATTTGCATTGGTAGGGAACATAAGCAGTATTGGATCGGGCACTGACATCCCCAGCCACAAAAAAGACCCTCCAGGGGGGGTGGTGCTGCACTTTTCAAGCAATTCTGTCTTTCAGCCACCTTGCCATTGGCACTGGCTGCAAGCCAATGCCCGCCCCCTGATGCCCCTGCTGGAAATTGCTGGGACTGCCCAAACCCGCTGCATTTGGGTCTGTGGTTTTAGCCCATAGACTGTTGCGGGGGTTCCCGTTGGGGGGTTGTGGGGGTGCCAGCCGTTCCGGGGATGAACCCTGCTGCCAGTGCTGCACCATCAAAGGACAGCTCTTCCAGGCATGGTCCAGGCGCACATTTGGGGGCCCGGGCCCGAAGGGGTCGGGTTGGTTGCTTAAATTTTCCCAAATGCAGTCCTTTGATCGTGTGACACCCACTTCTTCCCTCGTGGTAGGGGCGAAATTTAAAACTAAAACCACTGACGTTGAAGCATTGCGGGGCCCGGGGACGATATGGCTGGGTCTTGAACCTTACCCAGCCCCCAAGGCCCGGGTTCGTTGGGAGTGGCCCCTTTGTTGTGTTCGCCCCTCGGGTGGGCACCTTGTTCCCCTTTTGCAGTAATCGCTCTGCCTTGACAATACTGGCACTACCAAAATGGGTCCAATGGGAGGGGCCGGGGGACATGTAAAGCACCCTCTTGAACCTTCCCCCCCAAGAAAACCAATTCCCCCATGCTGGGTGCGTAAAAACCCTTTAATCCTCAATGAATCTTCGCCCCCGAGGAATGACCAAAACTCTTTCTGAAGTGAACTCGCACGGAACTTGGGGCGGGGTATGTCTCCAGACCCCTACACCCCATAATTGGGAACCTTGAATTTTGTTGAATGCCGGGTTTTTGGGGCCCAACAGAGCGGGATTTATTTCGCCAGGAAGTCAGTCTTTCCCCCATCCTCTGTGTGGTCGACGTATTTGGGGGGGAAACCCTGATGGGCCCCATCCCCCCCAATTGAGGATAGCCAGTCTCCTGGGTTTTCCCCCCATGACTTCTAGTCCATCTGGGGGCTGCTGCGTGCACGATGGGGCAGTGCCCTGGGGCCCCGCCGTTACCCGTTCCTTTGGGTAGCTGCTGTCCCTAAACTAGCGGCAGGGCGGAGATACAGCATCTCTACAGTGCCCTTTGGGCCTTCTTTGGGGGGGCTTCCACTGCCCATGTCGTCTTCCCACTCCGCATTCCAATAACGTTTAGGGGCCGCTTCCTGGGCCCGACATGGTGACCCTGGTCTGAGGAGGGAAACCCCCCACTTGCTACTGACTGTGACCTCACAGCCCCCCATACGGGGGTCGTGCTGTGAGGCACAGGCCCGGTAGGGGGGTCTCAGCCACTTCACGTGGGGTCACGCGGTAAAAAAAAACAAACTACGATCACTAGAATTAAACCCCATGGGAACAAAACGGGTAAATCTTGCGTAAAACTAATACAGATAAATTCCCGAAAAAAAACTGTATTCTTCCTCTCCCCTTTCCCACGCGGACCTGTCTCCCATGGGACTACATTTTTATAATAATAAAATATTATTATTATTGTTTATGTCAGCTAGTCTGTTTTGTAGTGTCTGTACTTTTAGAAATAAAGATTATTATTATTATTATTATTTTTATTATTTTATTATTTTTATTTTTTATTATTATTATTATTTATTATTTTATTATTATTATTATTATTAAATTTTTATAAGGCTAGAACCCAAGGAGGCAAGCCCGACAAATTTTAAAAAAATGGGGGTTTTTGGCTATCCTGGGGACGCCCCTCCAAATTTACTGTTCAAATCAAATTCAAATTCAAATTTATTTTTCTTTTCAAGTAATAATT
>NW_026487144.1:10000-19847 GCF_026875155.1 Cherax quadricarinatus | reverse complement strand
CCCCTTTTTTCTCCCTTATTCCTTTTCCTTACCTCTTCCCCCTTTACTCTCTTCCCCCTTTCTCTCTCTCCCTTATTCTCTTCTCCCTTACTATTTTCTCCTTATACTCTTCATCCTTACCTTTCTCCCTTTTTTTTCCCCTTACTATTTCATCTTTACTCTCTTCCCCCTTACTCTCTTCCCCTTTTTACTCTTTTCCCCTTTTATCTCTTCCCCCCTTACTCTCTTCTCCCTTATTCTTTCTCCCTTCTATCTTCTCCCTTAACTCTTCACCCTTACTCTTTTCCCTTTATTCCTTCACCTTATATTCTCCTTACTCTCTTCTCCTTACTCTCTTCCCCTTTACTTCTCTCCCTTACTCTCTTCTCCCTTACTCTCTTCCCCCTTACTCTATCCCCTTACTCTATTCCCCCTTACTCTTTCCCCTTACTTTCTTCTCCCCTTCCCTTCTTCCCCTTTTCCCTTCTTCCCCCCTTGTTTCCTTCCCATTGCTCACATCCCCCAAAAAATTTCTCGTCAAGTATAGTGAGGGGACTTCGCATTGACAACAAACCAGTAAATCAGGTGACCATGATCCACAGTAAGTAATGCTCTTATTACAGGGGAAACATGGATTTAAACAAAAGTTAAGGGAAAGAAAAGGTAAAAAAAAAGATTTTATTATATTTAATTATATATTATATATTAATATTATATATATATTAATTTAATATATAATTATATTTATTTATAATATTTATTATATATAAATATATATATTATTTATATTTATTATATTTATATATATATATTATAATTTTCTGTCCCAAGTATTCGTGCGAGGCGCCCTGATGCTTTAAAGAAACCCGTTGGCTTTGGGGTCTCTCAAGGAAATGAAGCGCGGTTATGCAACGGGCGATATCAACCCAACCTGCCCGAGGACAAAGCGTGGTAAAATTAGTTTCAAGAATGGTTCAGTTTCCTGAAAAGAGACGTGGTATAGCCGTACAAGAAAATTTTTCCTGGTCTTCCCTTTTGTTTCAGCCGGGTTAGCAAGGTCATGCTTTCTTTTAGAGAAAATTTCATATCGGAGGGTGTCCAACAGGAGATCCTTTGCCCCATTTCTCTTCTGTATAGCAGTTAGGGAAATCACAGTAGACTGACCAGCGAGCTAAACATCTGGTTCCTAGATGATGGCACACTAGCAGGTACAAAGGAGTCCCTCTACATGACCTTCACAGGTAATGACAGGGGGACAGGAAATGGGTCTCATCTGAATCCATCCAAATGTGAAATCATCTCAGTCAGTCAACAAGTGATAAATGCAGTGAGATCAAAACTACCAGGAGCAGCAGTCATTGCCCCCACAAGTAGTCTTGCTAGGAGCACCTCTGGGAAGCAATGCCATTGACACAATTCTCAGGGAAAAAATTGGAAGAGTTAAGGAGAATGGAACAACGAATAGGCAATCTGGACACCCACGATTGCCTTGTACCTTCTCAAAAGTGCTTGAGTCTCCCCAGGTTGATATATTTCCTAAGATGTGCACCTTCATATGATAACCCTATACTGCACGAATAGGGACAGTATCTGAGGCAGATTTTTACGAAAGTACTTAACCTTACTCTAGAAGACGGGCAGTGGAACCAAGCTACACTTCCAGTCAGACTAGGAGGGATTTTGGGGTCCGCAAGTCCATCACCCGATTGCGTACCTGCTTTCCTGTCCTGTGTATTGCATCCAGAGAGCTTGTAGCAGCGATTCTCCCTGAACATCTTAGGGACAAGATTGGAGTCCAGGACCCAAAAATTCATTGACGGAGCAATGATCTGGGGTAATCTAACGGGCTCTGAAACCAGACCTGCTCCCCCCAAAAACACAAACAATCACACTGGGATGGTCCAATTGTGGAAAATATAGCCTCAAAAAAGCTTCAGAGTGTGTCAGGGGAAAGGGTAGAGCCCCCCTGCTGGCGTGAGAGCCTCCCTGCTGGGGACTTTCTGTTGGCTGTTCCCAACTCCAGCCTTGGCCCCACGCCTCGACCCACAGACCATCCGCCCTCGGTGTTGCCCTCGACTTGCCGCCCCTGTTCCCCGCCGAACACAGGTGTATTTGTGGCAGAGAAGCACAGAACCGATTCGGGTACCATGGACTTGTGTGCCGTAAATTCCGAGGGAAAGATTGCAAGACATGAGGAGGTTAATACTTATCAAGAGGAGCCCCCACAACAGCGGATGCCCAGCAGTAAGGGAGCCGCCCCAACTATGCAATCTGATGGCAGCCAGAAGCGTCCAGATGGTATCACCCTTCAAGCCTGGACAGATGGGAAGCAGGGGGGTGGGCTTTTCAGGCATCTACCCTTTGGGTAATACCCTTTTCCAAAACACCAGGAGGAGGGGGGCGCTGCCCGCTTAGGGGGTCCCAAAATCTAGAAAAAATGGGGAATTTTCCCCCATTTAAAGTTTTTTTCCCAAAGGCTCCAGACCCTTGGCTCTGGGGAAAAAGTGCATCTAAATTCCTTTGGAGCTGGGAAAAAGATCCTCGGGGAAAAGGGATCCCCGGGCCAGTTTTCGCCGCGGCTCATGCGGCTGTTCAAAGGGTAATGTGCGATTTTGGGACACCCCCGCTCTGAGGGGCTGGATGAGATTTTTCGCCTTTTCGGGGATACAAACCCTAACAAAGTATAATAATATATATATGGGCCACCTTTTACAACTGTATCTCTAAAACTTCTGTACCCTTTTTGTAATAATATATATATAATATATATATAATAATTATTAAATTATTATATATTATATATAATATAATATATTTTATATATAAAATCTATATATATATATATATACAAGTTTAATTTCTTTTGTCTTATCCATTTTTTTTTTAGTTTTAGGTTTCCTGTCAAGACGTTTTTAAGACCTTATTATTCACCCTCGCTATTAGTTTATCACCCGTCTTTTGTCTATCACCTCGTCTATTAGTTCTATCACCTGTCTATTAGTTTTTCCCTGTTTTGTTCTATCCCTCGGCTATTATTCATCCCTCGTCTATTAGTTCATCACCTCGTCTATTTGTTCTATCCCCCGGGCTATGTTCATACCTCTTATTCTAACATTTTGGGCCATACACTCTCAAAATTTTTTTAATTAATATTAACTAAAAATAGGAAAAGGGAAAAAGTTTAAAAAAAATCCTGTGGGGAACCTTCCTTATATCAGTGGACCCCCCTTTCCCTTATATCAGCTGGCAAACCCAATTCAGCTGGCACCCCCTTTCCCCATATAGCTGGCACCTTCCCCTTTATCACTGGACCCCCTTATAAAAGTGGCCCCCCTTCCTTTAATCAGCTGGGGACCCCCTTCCTTAAATTTTAGCGGCACCCCTTCCTTTATCACGGCAACCCCTTCTAATCAGCTGCACCCCTTCTTTTTCCTGGCACCCCCCCCCTTTTATCACCTCACCCCTTCCTTATATCACTGGGACCCCTTCCTTTTATCAGGGCACCCTTCCTTATATCAGCTGGCACCCCCTTCCTTAAATTTTCCTGGCCCCCCCCCTTATATCAGCTGGCCCCCTTTATCCTGGCACCCCTTTTTATCAGTGCACCCCCCCCCTTTTATCAGCTGCACCCCTTCCCTTTTTTAACGGCACCCCCCTTTTTATCAGCTGGCACCCCTTCCCTTTTTTTTTACTGGCACCCCCCTTTCCTTATACGCTGGGGGACCCCTTCCTTATTCAGCTGGCACCCCCTTCCCTTTATCACGGGACCCCTTCCTTAATCAGCTGGCCCCCTTCCTTTTATCAGCTGGCACCCCCCTTCCTTATATCAGCTGGCAACCCCTTCCTTATATCAGCTGCCACCCCTTCCTTGTATCACTGGCACCCCTTCCTTGTATCACTCCCACCCCTTCCTTAATCAGCGGGCACCCCTTCCTTGTATAAAGCGGGCCCACCCTTCCTTGTATCAGCTGGCACCCCTTTCCCTTTGTATCATGGCACCCCCTTCCTTAAAATCAGCTGGCACCCCTTCCTTATATCAGCTGGCACCCCTTCCTTATATCAGCTGGCACCCCTTCCTTATATCAGCTGGCACCCCTTCCTTATATCAGCTGGCACCCCTTCCTTATATCACTGGCACCCCTTCCTTATATCAGCTGGCACCCCTTCCTTTGTATCAGCTGGCACCCCTTCCTTGTACAGCTGGCACCCCTTCCTTGTATCGCTGCCCCCCCTCTCCTTATATCAGCTGGCACCCCTTCCTTATATCAGCTGGCACCCCTTCCTTATATCAGCTGGCACCCCTTCCTTATATCAGCTGGCACCCCTTCCTTATATCATCTGGCACCCCTTCCTTGTATCACTGGCACCCTTCCTTGTATCAGCTGGCCCCCTTCCTTGTATCAGCTGGCACCCCTTCCTTAAAATCAGCTGGAAACCCCTTCCTTATATCACTGGCACCCCTTCCTTATATCAGCTGGCACCCCTTCCTTATATCAGCTGGCACCTCTTCCTTATATCAGCTGACACCCCTTCCTTATATCAGCTGGAAACCCCTTCCTTATATCAGCTGGCACCCCTTCCTTATATCGCTGCACCCCTTCCTTATATCAGCTGGCACCCCTTCCTTGTATCAGCTGGCACCCCTTTCCCCTTAAAACACCTGCACCCCTTCCTTGTATCAGCGGGCACCCCTTGTATCACTGCAACCCCTTCCTATATCACCCGGGCACCCCTTCCTTAATACACCTGGCACCCCTTCCTGTATCAGCTGGCACCCCCCTTCCTTATATCACCGGGCACCCCCTTCCTTATATCACCTGGCACCCCTTCCTTGTATCAGCTGGCACCCCTTCCTTGTATCAGCTGGCACCCCTTCCTTATATCAGCTGGCACCCCTTGTATCAGCTGGCACCCCTTCCTTATATCAGCTGGCACCCCTTGTATCAGCTGGCACCCCTTCCTTATATCAGCTGGCACCCCTTCCTTTATATCACTGGCACCCCCTTATATCAGCGCACCCCTTCCTTAATCACTGGGCACCCCTTCCTTATTCAGCGGGCCCACCCCTTATTTTCAGCTGGCACCCCTTCCTTATATCAGCTGGCACCCCTTATATCAGCTGGCACCCCTTCCTTATATCAGCTGGCACCCCTTATATCAGCTGGCACCCGTTCCTTGTATCAGCTGGCACCCGTTCCTTATATCAGCTGGCACCCCCTTCCTTATATCAGGGGGGCACCCCTTCCTTATCAGCTGGCACCCCTTCCTTATATCAGCTGGCACCCCTTCCTTATATCAGCTGGCACCCCTTCCTTATATCAGCTGGCACCCCTTCCTTATATCAGCTGGCACCCCTTCCTTATATCAGCTGGCCCCCCTTTCCCTTATATCGCTGGCACCCCTTCCTTAAATCACTGGCACCCCTTCCTTATATCAGCTGGCACCCATTCCTTATATCAGCTGGCACCCCCTTCCTTATATCAGCTGGCACCCTTCCTTATATCAGCTGGCACCCCCCTTCTTTCAGCTGGCACCCCTTCCTTATATCAGCGGGCACCCCCTTCCTTATATCAGCTGGCACCCCTTCCTTATACACTGGCACCCCTTATATCAAGCTGCACCCCTTCCTTATATCAGCTGGCACCCCTTCCTTATATCAGCTGGCACCCCTTATATCAGCTGGCACCCCTTCCTTATATCAGCTGGCACCCCTTCCTTATATCAGCTGGCACCCCTTCCTTATATCAGCTGGCACCCTTCCCTTTATACAGCTGCACCCCTTATATCAGCTGGCACCCCTTCCTTATATCACGGCACCCCTTCCTTATATCACTGGCACCCCTTCCTTTTACCCAGCTGGCACCCCTTCCTTATATCACTGGCACCCCTTCCTTATATCAGCTGGCACCTCTTCCTTATATCAGCTGGCCCCCCTTTCCCTTTATATCAGATGGCACCCCTTCCTTATATCAGCTGGCACCCCTTGTATCAGCTGGCACCTCTTCCTTATATCACTGGCACCCCCCTTCCTTGTACAGCTGCACCCCTTCCTTATATCAGCTGGCATCCCTTCCTTATATCAGCTGGCACCCCTTCCTTGTATGAGCTGGCACCCCTTCCTTATATCAGCTGGCATCCCTTCCTTATATCAGATGGCACCCCTTCCTTCTATCAGCTGGCACCCCTTCCTTGTATCAGTTGTTGTTGTTGTTAAAGATTCGCCGGTATTCTCCCGGCCCGGGCCATTCCAAGTGGTGGCCCCGGGCACTGGCTCCCTGTCTAGGGGGGTCTGAGACCTCAGTCTCCCATGGGAGGAGGCACAAGTACCCCCCTCATCTTGTGAGCTACAAACTCGGGCTCTGGCACCAACCCTGCCCTAGAAGGGCAAGGCATGGTGTCGATCGTGCTAGCGCTGTGCTCTCCTGTGTGGAGTGTCGTGTGTTAGTGTTCATTTTCATTCATTAATTTTGATTCGCCGGTACTTCCGGCCCAGGTCTTCTCCAGATGGTGACCCGGCAGTGGCTCCCGGGTGGGGGGTGACGATCATCTTCTTTCTTGGCCCTCCGGTTGGAGGGTGTCGTCGTCTTCTATCTTGCGCTGACTTCCCCGAAGAGCAGTGCAGTCGGGCAGAGGCAGCAGTTACAGGGTCGACTGGAGCCACACCCCAGCTTTAGCGGACAGCAAAGTGCTGGGGAAACTTATCTTCATGGTGAATGGTCATGGACAGTCGTGCTAGAGGAGGGTACCGTCTTCAAGGTCCCCATTCTGAAGCATCCTGAATTTCCTCTTTGAGGTGTACTCGACTTCCACAAGGTGTTGGGTGTTGGCAGCGAGTAGTCTGGTCATGTCTGCAGTGGTGTATGTAACAGTTTGGTCGTAGGTATACTTGACTGTTCCGTCCTGGAGGTGTGAGATTTCTGAAGACAGCATTGTGTTCTTATATTGCTTGGTTGTGTAGAAGTATACACCCTTCAGGTATCGGACTTGTTGTGATGCAGCAGTGTCAGTGGCACCGTGAGGTGCATCCGCAGTTTCTTGTGTTTTTGCTTTCTTGGCTGGTGGCTGAACTGGTGACGGCGAGATTTCCGACTGGTCAGTTGCTCTAGCAGTGGATGCAAGCGGTAGTGGACTCTCTTTGGTGGGGTTTGCCGACGTCTCAGTGGTCTCTGATTGGTCCATCTCTGTGTCTAGTGGAGGTTGTGACAGCAGTGGAGCAGCAGTGATGCTGGTAATATTTGCAGTAGATTTTAGGATCTCAGTGGAAGGTGGTGATGCAGGGAATGTGAGGCCAGGCATATTATTGATGGTGGTGTTGAAGGAACCAGGCTCAGCTGCATTCTGTACATGAGCATACATAATGCAATAAAGAATCTTGGTGGAGTCGGCAGTAGGTGCTGGCAGGGAAGTGGTGGGAGCAGCTTGCGTGGCTTGTAGTATCTTGGTAGTGTCTGCTTGAAGCTTGGCGATAGCAGAATATGTGGTTGCTTGTGGGTTGGGTTTCTTTTGTTGTTGTTGTTGTTTCTTGAGTATGTCTCTTCTGGTAGGGCACCTGGCAGCAAGAGTATAGTGGTCATTCTTGCAGTTCAAACATTTAGGTGGTGAAGCAGTAGTGCAATTCTTGAAGTCATGACCCTCACGGCCACAGGTGGAGCAAAACTTCTTGTCCTTGGTAGGACAATCATTTGTGGTGTGTAAGTAAGAGTAACAATTATAGCACTGTGAGATATGTTGGAATTTCTCTGCTTCGATGAAGGCTGGGTTGATGTGGAAGTAGTGAATAGCCAGGCCCTCAGCGAGAGCTCTGGCTGCCATGTTGACGTCACTGAAGGTGACCTTCAGCATGGATGAAGCACTGGGTATTTTAATAATGAAGTCCACCTTGGCCCAAGGGTTCTTTGCTTCGATAGATGACTTGATTTCTTCAGTGGCCTGTACAGTGATAAGGTTGTGGAGTCGCTTGAGGAACACAGTTCTCCTGGCCCTCAGTGCTGGGGAAGTCAAGACAAGAAATCCCTGGTCTCGTAGAGTGGTAGTAGCAGTGGTGGTAAGTAGTTTCTCAGCCTCTGTGTCGTCTGTACAGACGACAACAAAGGCCTCCTTGAGCGATAAAATCGCATTACATTTGACTTGCAGCCTGCCACTAACGACAGCTGCAAGTGCTAGTTTGGACGACTCATTGGTTGTGCCACTCGCTGGTTTGATCTTTACTCTGTTAGAGTAATGCATCGTGAGTAAGCAGTGCTGTTCCTTGTATCAGCTGCCACCCCTTCCTTATATCAGCTGGCACCCTTTCCTTATATCAGCTGGCACCCCTTCCTTATATCAGCTGGCACCCCTTCCTTATATCAGCTGGCACCCCTTCCTTATATCAGCTGGCACCCCTTTTTTTATCACCTGGCACCCCTTATATCAGCTGGCATCCCTTCCTTATATCAGCTGTCACCCCTTCCTTATATCAGCTGGCACCCCTTATATCAGCTGGCACCCCTTCCTTATATCAGCTGGCACCCCTTCCTTGTATCAGCTGGCACCCCTTCCTTATATCAGCTGGCACCCCTTCCTTATATCAGATGGCACCCCTTCCTTATATCAGCTGGCACCCCTTGTATCAGCTGGCACCTCTTCCTTATATCAGCTGGCACCCCTTCCTTGTATCAGCTGGCACCCCTTCCTTATATCAGCTGGCACCCCTTCCTTATATCAGCTGGCACCCCTTCCTTGTATCAGCTGGCACCCCTTTATCAGGCCCCTTCTTATATCAGCTGGCACCCCCTTTTTATCAGCTGGCACCCCTTCCTTATATCAGCTGGCACCCCTTCCTTATATCAGCTGGCACCCCTTCTTCTATCAGCTGGCACCCTTCCTTATATCAGCTGTCACCCCTCTTATATCAGCTGGCACCCCTTCCTTTATCAGCTGGCACCCCTTCCTTTATCACCCTGGCACCCCTTATATCACTGGAAACCCCTTCCTTATATCACTGGCACCCCTTCCTTATATCACTGGCCCCCCTCCTTATATCAGCTGGCACCCCTTCCTTATATCAGCTGGCACCCCTTCCTTATATCAGCTGGCACCCCTTCCTTATATCAGCTGGCACCCCTTCCTTATATCAGCTGGCACCCCTTCCTTTTATCACCTGGCACCCCCTTATATCAGCTGGCATCCCTTCCTTAATATCAGCTGCACCCTTCTTTTATACCTGGCACCCCTCCTATATCAGCTGGCACCCCTTCCTTATATCAGCTGGCCCCACCCCTTCCTTATATCACTGGCACCCTTCCTTTATCACCACCCCTCCTGACACCCCCTTCCTTTATCACTGGCACCCCTTCCTTATATCAGCCTGCACCCCTTCCTTATATCAGCTGGCACCCCTTCCTTATATCAGCTGGCACCCCTTCCTATCATTGGCACCCTTCTACCTGGCACCCCCTCCTTATATCAGCTGGCATCCCTTCCTTATATCAGCTGGCACTCCTTTCTTTTATAACCTGGCACCCCTTATATCTGCTGGCACCTCTTCCTTGTATCAGCTGGCACCCCTTCCTTGTATCAGCTGGCACCCCTTCCTTGTATCAGCTGGCACCCCTTCCTTGTATCAGCTGGCACCCCTTCCTTGTATCAGCTGGCACCCCTTCCTTGTATCAGCTGGCACCCCTTCCTTGTATCAGCTGGCACCCCTTCCTTCATTAAGCTCAGACAACGGGTGTTGAGTCTGTCTTGTACAAACACCTTGTGGTGTCTCGTCTGGCTGAATTAATTATAAATAGGTGTTAAAAACTGGTAAATTGGTGTCGAATTTGGTTTAATTGAGGGTCAGAATTGGCATCAAAGTGCCAGATTTTGCGAAAATAGTGTGCCAGAT
>NW_026487144.1:0-7500 GCF_026875155.1 Cherax quadricarinatus | reverse complement strand
AGATAGATAGCCTAGCAGGTGCAGATAGCCTAACAGGTGTATATAGATAACATAGCAAGTGTAGACAGATAACCTAGCAGGTGTAGATAGATAACCTAGCACGTGTAGATAGATAACCTAGCACGTGTAGATAGATAACCTTGCAGGTGTTGGTAGATAGCCTAGCAGATTAAAATAGACAGCGTAGTACGTGTAGGTAGACAGTCAAGTCTCAATGCCTGTGCTGCACTTCCTTCAAGTGTACGGTGCTGTTCACCAACTCCAAGACTGAGGGACTGATTACCCCGTCCTTTGTGTATAGAACCCACTCTTCCCATTGTGTCCTTGAACTTGTACTGATGAAGCCACTGGATGGCGAAACGTCTACAAATTAAGATACCAGATGTTGCACCTTGCAATTCTATTTAAAAACTCTAGCGTCCTTTTGAAGAACCTTACCATGTGCACCATAAAAATTCTTTTTTTGTACAACAGGAGATTGTAAACTCTTGCTGTTTCCCCGGGAAGGGTTTTTGTTTTGGTCCTGTGAGGCGGGTCGCGTCTTGGTTTTTTGTTAATTTTAAATGGAGAGGTGAGGGGGGGAGATGACGGCAGAGAAGGAGCGGGATCTGCAGTTTCCGGGAAAGATTAATCCAGGACACCCATTTTGACGTCCCACTGAAAAAAAAGAATAAGGAAAAACAAGAAGTTGAAAAATTTGAAGACGAAAATGTTCAGAAACAAGGAGGAACAAGAAGGTGCAAAAAAAGAATTAAAAAAAACAAAAAAAAAAGGAATATCAACAATAATGACAACATCGATGTTTGGGGAACAACAAAAAAAAAAAAAACTAGAAAAAAAAAATAAACTAAGAAAAAAGAACACGAAGTCAAATCTCCAAAAAAATTAATTTGAAACCCAACCTCAAATTTCTCGCTCAAACCCTAACCCCCCGGGCCCGACACCCCCGTGACACCCCTGAGGCCACCCCCAGCTGGGCAAAAGGGGACTCTGGGAATGGAAATGAATGGGAAAAGGAATGGGGAAAGAATGCAAGAATTGCGTCAAGTGGGATGAGTGGGAATGGGGAAAGGTTTGTCAAATGGGATAGGGAAATTCTCAAGTGGGAAAAGGGAATGAAGTGGGGAAAAGGGAAGGCAACATGTGGGGAAAAGGAATGACAGTCAAAGGGGAAAGGAATACAGTCAAGTGGGAATAGGAATGACAGCAAGTGGGAATAGGAATGGTACCAAGTGGAATGGGAAACATCAAGTGGGGAAAGGAATGCAGTCAAGTGGGAATAGGATGACAGTCAAGTGGGGAAAGGATGACGCAAGTGGGGAAAAGGAATGGTACCAATTGGAAGGAATCAGTCAATGGGGGAAAAGGAAAAGCATCCCAATGGGGAAAAGGAAACAGTCAAGTGGGAATAGGAAAGACATCAAGTGGGGTAGGAATGGTACCATGGGGAAAGGGAATACAGTCAAGTGGGAAAGGAAGACATCAAGGGGAAGGAATACAGCAATGGGAAAAAGGGAATGAAAATCAAATGGGGTAGGAATGGCTAAATGGGGGTGGGAAACGTCAAGTGGGAAAAAGCAGCCCTGGGAATAAATGACAGCAAGTGGGAAAAGGAATGACAGCGTGGGGAAAGGAATGGTACTAATGGGAAAAGGGGAAGACATCAAGTGGGAATAGGAATGACGCAAGTGGGGAAAAGGGGCAGTCAAGTGGAAAGAATGACAGTCAAGTGGGAAAAAAGACAGTCAAATGGGGAAAAGGAAAGACATCAAGTGGGGAAAAGGAAAGACGCGGGGAAAAAGGAATGGTACTCAAATGGAAGACAGCAAGTGGAATAGGGAAAGACAGTCAAGTGGGAAAAGGGTGACCTCAAGGGGAATAGGAATGGTACTCAAGTGGGAATAGGAATGGTACTCAAGTGGGAATAGGAATGGTACTCAAGTGGGAATAGGAATGGTACTCAAGTGGGAATAGGAATGGTACTCAAGTGGATAGGAATGGACTAAAATTTGGGAATAGGAAGGGTACTCAAGGGGGAAATAGGAAGGGTACTCAAGGGGGAAAAAAGGAATGGTACTCAAGTGGGGAATAGGTTGGCTCAAGTGGAATAGAAATGGAAACTCAAGTGGGAATAGAATGTACTCAATGGGAATAGGAATGGACTCAAGTGGGACTATTATTAGTTATTATTAATATATTATTATTATTATTATTATTATTATTATTATTATTATTATTATCACTATTATATTATTATTATATATTATTATTATTATTATTAATTATTTATTATGTATTAAGTTATAATCTGATTATTTTTTTGACTTATTTATGTATATTACTTATTTATTAATTATTATAACTATTATTATTATTATTATTTTTTATTATTATTTTTATTTATTTTTTTATTTTTGTTTAGTGTTGTTTATCTGACGTTATGTTTTTCTTGATTTTCTGTATGTGTAAGTTCGTTGTTGTGTGTCGGATTTTGTGTTTTGAATTGACTGTTTGTTGTTATGTGTGTGTGTTGTGGTTGGGTGTGTGGTGTTTTTTTGTTGTGTTGTGTGTGTGTGTGAGTGTGTGGTGTTGTGTGTGTGTGTTGTGGTGTTGGTGTGTGTAGTGTAGTGTGTGTGGTGTGTGTGATGTGTGTGTGTGTATGTGTGTGTGTGTGTGTGTGTGGTGTGTTGTATGGTTGTGTGTGTGTGTGTTGTGTGTATGTGTGTGTGGTGTTGTGTGTTGTGTGTGTTGTTGTGTAGTGTGTGTGTGTGTGTGTGTGTGTATTGTGTTGTGTGTGTGTGTGTGTGTGTGTATGTGTGTTGTGTGTGTGTGGTGTACACTCACCTATTTACTCTCACCACTTGTGGTTGCAAGGGCCGAGTCACAGCTCCTATGTGTTTATAGATCTCCATATAAAATTCTCTCATTCTCTTAATCCTTCCCTTGCTCCAACCCTCCCTTCTCCCCTCTCCCCTCCATCCTCCCCCCCCCCACCACACACACACCTCTCCTCTCCCCGCTTCAAACTTTGAGACATTTGATCTCTGAAGATTTGCAGGAGCTACTTCCTTCACAAAGGCACCGTGTTCTCTGGCCCCACGGACGCATCAAAGAATATTTTCATATTCCTTGAGATCAAAGGATTCCCTGATACAAAAGGGGAAAGCTTTCAAGAGGGGGGGGTGGGGGGGGTTTTTTTAAAGGGTAAGGGAGGTGGGGAAAAGAAAAGGGAAAAGGGACGTGGGGGTTTCCCCCGGGGAGGGGGGAGGGAAGGGGGAGGAGGAAAAAGGGGAAAACGGGGAGCGTAGGATCCTCAATAAGTAAGACACGGTGGGGCGGGGGTCCTCAATAAGGGAAGACACAGGTAGGAGCGTGGATCCTCAATAAGGTAAAGACACGGTAGGAGGGGGACCTCAAAAGGGTGAAGACACAGTACGGGGAAACCTCATAAGGTAAAAAGACCCGGAGCTAGGATCCCATAAGGTGAGGCCCGGAAACGTAGATCCTCATAAGGTGAAACACAGGTGGGAGCGTAGGATCCCATAAGGTAAGACCAGGTAGGGGCGTAGGATCCTCATAAGGTGAAGACACAGGTAGGAGCTAGGATCTCCAAAAGGGAGACACAGGTTACGAAAGGATCCTCGAAAGGTAGGAACCAGTAGAGCGGTGGGAAAATTCCTCAAAAAAGGGAGACACAGTAGGGCGTTTAGGATCCTCAGTGAGGGAGACACAGGTAGGAGCGTAGGATCCTCAGTGAGGAAGTACACAGGTAGGAGCGTAGGATCCTCAGTGAGGGAGTACACAGGTAGGAGCGTAGGATCCTCAATAATGTGAGGACACAGGTAGGAGCGTAGGATCCTCAATAAGGTGAGGGCACAGGTAGGAGCGTAGGATCCTCAATAAGGTGAGGACACAGGTAGGAGCGTAGGATCCTCAATAAGGTGGGGACACAGGTAGTAGCGTAGGATCCTAAATAAGGTGAGGCACAGGTAGGAGCTTTGGGAAAATCAGTAGGTAAAGACCAGGTAGGAGGAAAGGATCCTCAGTAAAGGTGAAGACACAGGTAGGAGCGTAGAGGATCCTCAATAAGTGAAGGACACAGGTAGGAGCGTAGGAACCTCAATTGAGGACACAGTGACGTGGATCCTTGAGTAAGACCAGGTGAGCGTAGGATCCCAAAGGTGAGGACACAGGTAGGAGCGTGGGATCCTCATGAGGTAAGACACAGGTAGGAGCGTAGTGATCCTCATAGTTGAGGAACACGGGTAGGAGCGTAGGATCCTCAGTAAGGGAGGACCGGGTTTAGGAGCGTAGGATCCTCATAAGGGTGAGGCCCAGGTAGGACGAGGATCCTCAATAAGTGAGGACCACAGGTAGGAGCGTAGGATCCTCAATAAGGTGAGGACCCCGGGTAGGAGCGTAGGATCCTCAATAAGGTGAGGACACAGGTAGGAGCGTAGGATCCTCAATAAGGTGAGGACACAGGTAGGAGTGTAGGATCCTCAGCGAGGTGAGGACACAGGTAGGAGCGTAGGTCCTAAAAAGGGAGGACAGGAGGAGCGTGGGGATCCTAAATAAGGTGAGGACACAGGTAGGAGCGAAGGATCCTCAATAAGGTGAGGACACAGGTAGAAGCGTAGGATCCTCAAAAGGTGAGGACAACAGGTAGGAGGTAGGATCCTCATAAGGTGAGGGACACGGGTAGGAGCGTAGGATCCTCAGTGAGGTGAGGACACAGGTAGGAGCGTAGGATCCTAAATAAGGTGAGGACACAGAAAGGAGCGTAGGATCCCATAAGGTGAGGACACAGGTAGGAGCGTAGGATCCTCAATAAGGTGAGGACACAGGTAGGAGCGTAGGATCCTCAATAAGGTGAGGACACAGGTAGGAGCGTAGGATCCTCAGTAAGGTGAGGACACAGGTAGGAGCGTAGGATCCTCAATAAGGTGAGGACACAGGTAGGAGCGTAGGATCCTCAATAAGGTGAGGACCCCAGTAGGAGCGTAGGAATTCTTAAATAAAAGGTGAGGACACAGGTAGGGAGCGTAGGACCCCTCAGTGAGGTGAGGCCACAGGTAGGAGCGTAGGATCCTCAAAAAGGTGAGGACACGGGTTTAGGAGCGTAGGATCCTCAATAAGGTGAGGACACAGGTAGGGGTTTGGATCCCAATAAGGTGAGGACACGGGTAGGGGCGTAGGACCCTCAATAAGGGAGGACACGGTAGGAGCTAGGATCCTCATAAGGTAGGACACAGAGGAGCGTAGATCCCAAAAGGTGAGGACACAGTAGGGGGGTAGATCCCCCATAAGGGGGACACGGGTGGAGCGTAGACCCCCAAAAAGGTGAGGAACGGGTGGGAGCGAAAGGATCCCAAAGTAGGAACGGGTGGAGCGTAGGATCCTCAAAAAGGGTGAGGACACAGGTGGGAGCTAGGACCTCAATAAGGTGGGGACACGTAGGAGCGTAGATCCTTCTAGTATTAACAAAAAAGACTCTTGTCCCAGTAAAAATTCCCCATCCCCAAAAAATTTTTCGCCCCGTACTTCCTCTTTCCCTTTATGGGGTTTTTTTTTAAAAAAGAGGGGAAAAATAAAATAAGGGAAATAAGGGGTTTAATGTAAAAAGAAACCAATTTTTTTAACTCAAAAACCGTTTTTTTTTTTTTTTTTTTTGTTTTTTTTTTGTTTTTGTTGTTGTTGTTGTGTTTGTTTGGGTATTTTTGTGTGTGTTTGTGTTGGGGTTGTGTTGTTTGTGTTGTGGTTTTGTGTGTGTTGTTGTTTTTTTTGTTGTTTTTTGTTGGTGTGTGTGTGGTTTTGTGTTTTGGGTTGTGTTGTGTGTTTGTTGTGTGGGTGTTTTGTGTGAAGGCACAAACCTATTTGGTTGCAGGGTCGAGTCTTACCCCTGGCCCCCCCTCTTCACGGGTTGCTACTGGGCCCTCTCTCTCCCCTTTCCTGAGCTTTACAAATTCGTTTTAAAAAACTGTGTTTTGGTTCCCCCCTCCACACGTTTTACTTTTAGGCTGGTGTGTGTTGTGTGTGTGTGTGTGGTGTGTTTTTTTTGTTGGTGTGTTTTAAAAAATTTAAAAAGTATATAAAAGTAAATTGAAAGAACTGGTTTTGAAAAACCCAATTAGGTAAAAATTTTAAATTTCCCGTTGAAAAGTTGAACTTTTTCCCGTTTTTGTAACCAAAAGTCGAAATTTAAAAGAACCCGTATTAAAAATCCAAACTGAAAAAATGAAGTCTTGTTAGTAAAGATGCTACAAATATGTGTACAAATCAAAAATTGGCATAATTAGGATCAATTTCCCACACTTTTTTCGGGATTTACATATTTGATTTAAATTTCATCAATGGAAGAACTATTTCAAATTAAAAATCAAAATGAAGGGTTAGAAATATAGTATTTCATCCAGCCGATTAGAATAATACCGACCCCAGAGTAACACAAAAGGACCGACGAGACAGAGCATTTTGCCCCCAACAAACCCAGAGTGGGGTAAACACTAAATGATCTTGAAAGAGGGATTTAAACCCCCAAGGAAGAGCTTTTGGTGTCTCCTAAAAGACGCCGACAGGTAACTGAGTGGGCACCCAGTGCTCCAACTTGGGGGTGATAACGTGACCCCCATGGTACGGAAGACGCCCACAGTAAATGTGGGCAACCCCGTACCCCAAAATTGGGGTTATACTGACTCACAGTGGTACGGCAGAGACCCCCGAAGGGAACTGAGTGAGGCAACCCAGTGCCCAACATTGGGTGTGATAACGTGACTCCAGTGGACGGGAGAGACGCCGACAGGTAACTGATGAGGTCAACCCCCTAGCTCAACATTGGTGTGATAAGTGACTCACAGTTGACGGCGAGACGCCGACAGGTAACGAGTGGGCCAACCCCCGTAGCTCCCCACTGGGGGATAACGTAAATCACAGTGGTACCAGAAAACGCCGCAGGTAACTGGGGGCCCAACCCCTAGCTCCAACGGGTGTGTAACGTGACTCACAGTGGTACGGCAAGACGCCACAGGAACTGGTGAGGCCCAAACCCGTACTCCAAAATTGGGGTTTATAACGTACTCACCCGGGGCGGGAGAACGCCCACAGGGGAACTGAGGGGGCCAACCCATTTTTCCCAACATTGGGGTGAAAGTGACTCACAGGGTACGGCAAGACGCCCATAGGTATCTAGGAGGCCCAACCCCCGTTCCAACATTGGGGGTAAAAAATGACTCACAGTGGTACGGCAGAGAGCCCAAGGTACTGAGTGGGCAACCCCCGTGGGGCCCAACATTGGGGGTGTAACGGCTCACAGTGGTACGGCAGAGACGCCCAAGGTAACTGAGTGAGGCCAACCAGTACCCAACATTGGGTTGTAAGTGATCAATGGTACCCAAGCCCGAAGGTAATGATGAGCCCCCCCCCGTAGCTCCAACATGGGTGTGATAACGTATCACGTGGTACGGGAGAACGCCGACAGGGAAATGAGTGAGGCAAATCCCA
>NW_026487133.1:0-26261 GCF_026875155.1 Cherax quadricarinatus | reverse complement strand
TCCTTCCCCTGTTGTCCTTTCCCCTAGCAGAAGTAATACCGGGGTGTTATCGACTGGTGTGGGGGCCCGGGGGGGAAAAAAGACAGTCTCAAAGACGCACTGACTTTCCGGGGGTTACCTGGGTGGCAAACCCCCCGGGGATTAAAACCCGAACGAAATCTTATCTTATCTGAACGCCACATATTTTAAAGCCAAGTGATTCTAGTGCTTTGTATACCAAATGGAACATCGTCTCTTATTGCACCACCAACACCTCTTCCCACCTCCTTTGCCACTTATAACTTCCCTCTCATTAATTCCCCGTCCTTTCCATCCCCAACACCCCACCAATAATCTACACATTTTTTCCCTTTGGAAACTTTTCCTCCACATTCCAGGATAAAAGTAGAAAACTTCAGTAAATGACCCCTTCAAAACTTTTAACTCAGACGTAAACAAATACTAAGATTCCTGGGGACCATCTGAGTTTTTGAATTATTTAGAATGTTTCTTCTTTTGTTTCAAACTAAACCCTTGTTGTATCCCTGGTGGTTCCCCCCGTTTCCTCCTCTTCCCCTGGTGGTTCCCCCCCGTCCCCCTCTTCCCTGGGGGTTTTCCCCCGTTCCTCCTCTTCCCCGGGGGTTTCGCTCCTCCTGCTATTCTGGTGGTTACCCCTGTTCCTCCTCTTCCTTGGTGGTTACCCCCGTTCCTCCTCTTCCCTGGTGGTTCCCCCCCGTTCCTCCTCTTCCCTGGTGGTTACCCCCGTTCCTCCTCTTCCCTGGTGGTTCCCCCCCGTTCCTCCTTTTCCCCTGGTGGTTACCCCCGTTCCTCCTCTTCCCACAACTGGTTGGTCACGGAGTGTTGTCACAGGTCGGGCGTAACAAATTATACGTCCCGTCCCATAAAAGTTCTGAGAGAGGAGAGAGAGAGAGAGGGGAGAGAGAGAGAGAGAGACAGACAGACAGACAGACAGAGAGAGAGAGAGAGACAGAGACAGAGAGAGAGAGAAAAGAGAGAGAGAGAGAGAGAGAGAGAGAGAGAGGGGAGAGAGAGAGAGAGAGAGACAGACAGATAAGATAAATAAGATTTCGTTCGGATTTTTAACCCCGGAGGGTTAGCCACCCAGGATAACCAAGAAAGTCAGTGCGTCATCGAGGACTGTCTAACTTATTTCCATTGGGGTCCTTAATCTTGTCCCCCAGGATGCGACCCACACCAGTCGACTAACACCCAGGTACCTATTTGCTGCTAGGTGAACAGGACAATAGTGAAAGGAAACGTGTCAGAATTTCCCACCCGCCGGGAATCAAACCGGGGGCCCTCCCGTGTGTAAAGCGGGGATTTACCCACCAGACCACCGGGCAGACGGGAAAGAGAGAGAGAGGACAGAGAGACAGAGAAGAGAGGAGAAGAAAGAGAGAGAAAAGAGGGGAAAAGGAGAGAGAGAGAGTAGAGGAGAGAGAGAGAGAGAGAGAGAGGGGGAGAGAGGAGAGAGAGAGAGAGAAGCTGGTACACGACAAAACCCTAGATGTGAAATTTATTTGGGTTTAAGGTGTATTTAAAGTACAATATCATATAGTTAAATAAAATAATTCCTTAGAAAAACCTCAAAAATCGGACAAGTGACTATTGGGGTTTCCTGGTAATATTTATAGTTAAACCTTAAAAGTTAAAAAGGTTCGTAAAACTCAACTGGCTAAAATTATTTACAAGAAAGGAGTTACTGGGAGTGTGAAAAAACTTTTTACTTAACATTAACGATGGATCTGTTTATGTAAATTTTAATTTTAACTGTACAGAAAACCTCTCCCCTCTCTGCTTACAAGAATCCCCCCTCCCTCTCAGCTGTGAAGAAAATCCCTCCCTCCCTTCCAGCTGTACAAGAAATCCCTCTCCTCCGCGTCCTCAGCAGATGAACCCTCATGAAAATCCTAGTTATCCGAAAAGGATGATACGGTGGTGGTGTAATCTCCGTTCTTCAGAAAACAGAGATATACACCACAGCACCGTATCATCCTTTGCGGGTGAACAGGATCTGCATGACGTCATTTTCGAGGGGCGGTTAAACCCCCAAGAAGAAATAAACAAAGTTTTCCAGTGGGCAACGGTAAACAAATGAAAGTTAATGAGGACAAATTCCAACTACTCCGTTTGGGGAAAATGGAGGGGATAATAACTAAAACAGAGGTTTTTACTGACTCCGGCCTACATAGACGGAAAAAATAATGTAAGGGACCGGGATATAAAGTTTAGGGGTTCACTTTTAAGGTCACAACAAGCCCGATCGAGTGCAAAAAAAAATTTTGGATGGATAATGAGAACTTTCAAAAAGGAGATCCAAGCCCCTGATGATCCTTTTTAAAACACTTGTTCTCTCTAGGCTGGAATACTGCTGTAATTAACATCCCAACAAACAGGGGAAATCGCGATCTAGAGAGGTACAGAGATCCTTTACTGCAGTATAAGTTTGTCAAGCACTAAATATGGGAAAACCCTTTAAAACACTTGACTTGTATCGTTGGAACGCAGGGGGGGAGAGATATATCATAAACTAACTTGGAAAAACTTGGAAGGAAAAGGCCCAAAACTGCCAAGAAAACCCCCTACGAAAATAAAAAAATGGGGAGGCGATGCAAAAATGCGCCAATAAAAAGTGGGGGGCCATTGGTACACTAAGAGAAAACACCATAAGTGTCCGGGGCCCAAAACTTTTCAACAGCCTCCCATCAAGCATTAGGGGAATTGCCATAAACCCTGGCTGCCTTCAAGAGAGAGCTGGACAGATACCTAAAGTCAGTGCCGGATCAGCCGGGCTGGGGGCTCGTACGTCGGACTGCGTGCGGCCAGCAGTAACAGCCTAGTTGATCAGGCCCTGATCCATCGGAGGCCTGGTCGTGGACCGGGCCGCGGGGGCGTTGAAACCCCGGAATAAAACCTCCAGGTAACCTCCCTCTCTAAACTGTGCAAGAAATCCCTCCTCCCCCCTCTCCAGCTGTACAAGAAATCCCTCATCCTCCTCTCTTGCTGTACAAGAAATCCCTCTCCTCCCTCTCTAGTGTACAAGAAATCCCTCTCCTCCCTCTCTTGCTGTACAAGAAATCCCTCTCCTCCCTCTCTAGCTGTAAAAAAAATCCCTCTCCTCCCTCTCTAACTGTACAAGAAACCCCTTTCTCCTCCCTCTCTACCCTCCCAAAAAGAAATCCCTCTCCCCCCTCTTAGCTGTACAAGAAATCCCTTTCCCCTCTCTAGCTGAAAAAGAAATCCTTCCTCCCTCTCTAGCTGTACAAAAAACCCCCCTTCCTCCCCCCTCTAGCTGAAACAAAAAATTCCCTCTCCTCCTCTCTAGTTTTAAAAGAAATCCCCCCCCTCCCTCTCAGTTTGTACAAGAAACCCCTCTCCTCCCCCCTTCCTAGCTGTACAAGAAATTCCCTCTCCTCCCTTTCTCTACTTTTTCAAGAAATCCCTCTTCCTCTCAAATTTGTAAAAGGGAAACCCCCTCCCCTTTCCCTCTCTAGCTGTAAAAAAAATCCCCCCTCCTCCCTCTCTAGTAAAACAAAAATTTCCCTCCCCTCCCTCTCTAGTGTACAAGAAACCCCTCTCCTCCCTCTTAGGTACAAGAAATCCCTCTCCCCCTCTCTAGCTGACAAGAAATCCCTCTCCTCCCTCTCTAGCTGTACAAGAAATCCCTTCCCCCCCCCTCTCTAACTGTACAAAAAATCCCTTTTTGCCCCCTTTTTTAGCTTTTAACAAGAAATCCCTCCCCTCCCCTCTTCGGGTACAAGAAATCCCTTCCTCCCTCTCTAGCTGTAAAAGAAATCCCTCCCCTCCCTCTCTAGCGGTAAAAGAAATCCCTCCCCCTCCCTCTTGGGCTGTAAAGAAATCCCTCTCCTCCCTCTTATTGTACAAAAAAATCCCTTTTCCTCCCTCTCTAGCTTACAAGAAACCCCCTCTCCTCCCCCCCTTCCCCTGTAAAAGAAATCCCTCCCCCTCCTCTTAGTGTAAAGAAACCCCTCTCCTCCCTCCTAGGGGGTACAAGAAACCCCTCTCCCTCCCTCACTAGCTGTACAAAAAATTCCCCCCCTCCCTCTCAACTTAAAAGAAACCCCTCTTCTCCCTCCCCTTCTGAAACCAAAAACCCCTCTCCCCCTCTCTAGCTGTACAAGAAATCCCTTTCCCCCCTCTTTAGCTGTAAAGGGAAACCCCTCCCTCCCTCTCTACTGTAAAAGAAATCCCTCCCCCTCCCCCCCTTTTTAGTGTAAAAAGAAATCCCTCTCCCCCCTCTCTAGCTGTACAAGAAACCCCTCTCCTCCCTCCCCCCAGCTGTCCCAAAAAACCCCCTCTCCCCTCTCTAGTTTGTACAAGAAATCCCCCCTCTCCCCTCTTACTGTACAAGAAACCCCCTCCCCTTTCCCCCTCTACCCTGTACAAGAAATCCCTCTCCTCCCCCCTTCTAGCGGACAAGAAAAAACCTCTCCTCCCTCTCAAACTGTAAAGGAAACCCCTTCTCCTCCCCCTCTAGCTGTACAAAAATCCCTCTCCCCCCTCTCTAGCTGGGGGCAAAAAACCCCTCTCCCCCCTTCTAGCAGTAAAAGGGAAACCCCCTCCCCCCCTCTCTAGCTGAAAACAAGAAACCCCCTCTCCTCCCTCTTTTGCGCACAAGAAACCCCTTCTCCCCCCTCTTAGCTGTAAAAGAAATCCCTCTCCTCCCCTCTGGGCGTAAAAAGAAATACCTCTCCTCCCTCTCTAACGTAAAATAAATCCCTCCCCACCCTCTCTAGCTGTACCAAGAAATCCCCTCCTCCCTCTCAAATGTGCAAAAAAAATCCCTCTCCTCCCTCTCAAAGCTGGAAAGAAATCCCTCTCCCCCCTCTCTAGCTGTCAAGAAATCCCCCCTCCTCCCTCTCTAGCTTTTACAAGAAACCCCTTTCCCCCCTCTCTAGCGGGACAAGAAACCCCTCTTCCTCCCTCTCTGTTTGTACAAGAAATCCCTCCCCCCCCCTCTCTACTGTACAAAAATCCTCTCCCCCTCTCAAAATTTTCAAAAAACCCCCCTCTCCCCCCACCTCTCTACTGTAAAAAAACCCCTCTCCCCCCCTTCTCTGCTGTAAAAGAAATCCCTCTCCTCCTTTTTAAAACTGCACAAAAAAAATTCCTTCTCCCCTTTTAAAAACCTGTACAAGAAATCCCTCACCTCCCTCTCTACTGTACAAGAAATCCCTCTCCTCCCTCCAAACCTGTACAAGAAATCCCTCTCCTCCCTCTCAAACTGTAAAAGAAATCCCCCCCCTCCCTCTCTAACTTTTCAAAAACCCCTTTTCCCTTTCCCCCCTTTTAGCTGTAAAAAAGAAATCCCTCTCCCCCCCTTTAACTGAAACAAAAAATTACCTCTCCCCCCCCAAAAAAAGCTGTAAAAAGAAATCCTCCCCTTTCCTTTCTCTAGCTGTACAAGAAACCCCTTTTCCTCCCTCTCTAAGTGTACAAGAAACCCCCTCTCCTCCCCTCTAGCTGTAAAAAGAAACCCCCCTTTTCCCCCTCTCTAGCGGGTACAAGAAATCCCACTCCTGGGTACTCCTAAAGGCAGTTTTTACAACATCGAGTGCCCTGAATCCCATCAAAAAGGGGAAACCAGGAGGCCCCAGACCCCAAAAAGGACAAACAATAGAAAGCTACGATACCCAACTCCAGGTGTTTTTTTAGTGGCAGGAAACAAAAAAAAAGAAAATGGAAGGAAATAACAAAAAAAGTCCCCCCCCTTTTGGAGCCTTTTTGGGACTGGAGGCGCGCCAGGGGCCCCCCCCAAAATGGCCCTCCGAATTACAAAATGATCCCCAAAAAACAAAATCCCCCCAAAAAACAAGAATACAACCTCGTTTAAATATTGCTAATATACGGGGCCCTTTTAAGCCACCCCCAAACAAAAAAAATCCCTTTTATTCATGGTCTCTATGGATTCTAATGAAATTCTTTGCACCCCCTTCCCCAAAAAAGCCCTCACAAAAAAGTCATTTTGACAGTGAAATTGGATAATTGGTTAAAACCCCTTTTTAGTGGGGACAAAAAAAACAGGCAACAAGGGGGGGGGCCTGTATGTTCAAAGATTTCCCTTATCTGCTTGGAGTTGCTAAAACACCACAAATGAGGTATTTGGGAATTTTCTATAAATTTAAAGACCCGGAAAAACCCAAAAACCTATCATTGTGGTTGTTTTACAACCCAAACCCAGATACAACCCCCCCAACATTTTAAAGGGGAAACCAGCTACTGAAAATCGATTATGCTTGGAAAAATTCCAGTTTCCACCCCCAAACATTTTAAATGCTTTGTTTTCAACCTAAGGCTTACAAAAGGGAAAAAATGTAGCATTAATTTTATAGCTGAAAAAAATGGGGGGGGGGTAGCGCAGTGAAAGGTTCACAAAAATTAAGCTACAAAGTCCGGGCAAAAAAAACCAACCCCTTTTAAAGCCGCAGATGTGGACCCCAACAAGACTAGAAAAAACTTAAACCTTATTTTTCAAAATAATGAGGACCTAAAGAGACTTAAGAATATCAAAAACAACAAATTTCCCCAAATCACAATTAATCGAATTCCGGACGTACATTTTTTGGGGGTCCTGAACAGCAAAATTTCCCCATGTCCCCGGTAAAAGGTGTTTTCAAAAAATACAATTTCAACAAAAAGAAAAAAAAAACGGGGCCCCCGGGAAAAAACCCCTGTCCTAAACAAAACATGTTGGGAAGATGTTTTAAAATTTGACTTTGGCCCCAAACCCCCCGTGCCTTAAAAGGTCAACTTCCTGGTACCCCGAAGCATTTTTGGGCATATTCCCCTAAGAAAGAAGGCAGGGGTAAACTGGAGAAAAAAAAGAGGGCTCCCTCTACAAAAAGACGCAAAGGAAAAAATGAGCTCCTCGGGAGGGGCTAGAATATCTTTTACACGAAAGGAGGCCCCTGACCGGGAAGTTAAAAAACTTTTCGAATTTAAAACAAAATGACTTTTTCGGGAACCAGGGGGGGGCAGGAGGACCCTTAAACCCAATTAGGGGAAAAAAAGAAAGAAATTCAAAATTTTTTTTTTTCATATCCCAAAAAAAACAAGGCAAATACCACATTTTAGTATTGGGCCCTTACTCAGACAGGAGGGGATTTTCAAAAGACGACAACAAGGAAATGAGTGAAAAATTGAAAACCCAGTCGACTCTGTGTTTAGTGAACCCCAAACGGGTTTAGGGGTCGACGACCCAAAAAGAAATTTTTTCATGAATGAGCTCCCAAAATCCATAAAAGTATGCCAATTTCCGACATTACCCTAACTTCCGATAGTTTTCGAAAAGCCATTGACAAAATTCCTATGCACTCAGCCCCGGGCCCAACTCGGGGGGAAAATCTGTTTTCATTAAGAACTGCCAAAAAAACCCCCTTTTCCCCTGCCCTAAGTACAAATGGAGGAGGAGGGTTGGACTTGGGGGGAGATTCCACAGGGCACTTAAAACAACGGATAAAACCCCCGCTTTCCCTAAAGGTGGCAGAAAAATTAGCGAACTATAGACCCAAAAGCTTTTGACGTCCCACATATTAAAAAAATTTTTAAAGAGTGCTAAGAAGCAGGAAATTTCAAAAAAAAACCCGGGTTCCCCAAAATCTGCACAATCCAAGGGGGAACATGGGGTTTAGGGCAGGGCCTCCTGCCTCTCCAACCTACTGGGGTCACTATGACCTGGCCTTGGATGCACTGGAAAAAAAATCAGAATTTCAGATGTAAAAAATTTCAAAGACTTTGCAAAAAACAAATTTTACCCCAAAAGCGAACATGGTGAAAAGCCCAAAAAATTCGTGCTAAAAAGGGAAAAACGGGAATCTGGGGGGAGGATTTTTTCAAAATTCCTTAAAAAATCGAACACAAAGGTAGTTTGGGCAACAGAGTTTAAAACGGGGCTGCCATAGTGAAGAAACTTTTGTTTTCCCCAAAAGGGACAGTTTTTTCGCCCCCCCTCCCTTTTTCCTTATCCTTTATATCAGACTAAACAGAGATATACACCACAGCACCGTATCATCCTTTGCGGATGATACTAGGATCTGCATGAGGCTGTCATCTGCTGAGGACGGGGGTTAACCTCCAAAAAGATATAAACAAAGTTTTCCCGTGGGGCGACGGTAAACAAAATGATGTTCAAAAGAGGACAAATTCCAACTACTCCCTTATGGAAAACTGGAGGAGATAATAACTAGAACAGAGTATACTACTGACTTTCCCGGGCCCTACAATAGAGCGGAAAAAAAAATGTAAGGGACCTGGGAGTAGTAATGTCTGAGGATCTCACTTTCAAGGATCACAACAGTGGCCACGATCGCACGTGCAAAAAAAATGATAGGATGGATAATGGGTAACTTTCAAAAAGAGAGATGCCAAGCCCATGATGATCCTTTTCAAATCACTTTTTCCCCTCTAGGCTGGAATTACTGGCTGTACATTAACATCTCCATACAAAGCAGGGGAAATCGCAGATCTAGAGAGTGTACAGAGATCCTTTACTGCACGTATAAGTTCTGTCAAGCCCTTAACTACTGGGAACGCTTTGAAAGCACTTGACTTGTACTCGTTGGAACGCAGGGGGGAGAGATATATCATAATCTACACTTGGAAATCTTGGAAGGAATGGTCCCAAATCTGCACACAGAAATCACTCCCTACGAAAGTAAAGACTGGGCAGGTGATGCAAAATGCCGCCAATAAAAAGTAGGGGCGCCATTTGGTACACTAAGAGAAAAACCATAAGTGTCCGGGGCCCAAAATGTTCAACAGCCTCCCATAAAGCATTGGGGGAATTGCCAAAAAACCCCCTGGCTCCCTTCAAAGAGAGCTGGCAGATCCCTAAATCGTGCCGGATCACCCGGGGCTGTGGCTGTAGTCCCGACGCGTGGGCCGCAAAAACCCCTAGTTGACAGGCCCTGACCCATCGGGGGGCCTGGCGGGGAGGGGGCCGCGGGGGGCGTTGACCCCCGGGGAAAAAAACCCCCAGGTAACCTAGGTAACCTCCCCCCTTTTTAACTGTACAAAAACCCCCTCTCCTCCCTCTTAATGTACAAGAAATCCCTTCCTCCCTTTTTTGCTGTTAAAAATCCCTCTCCCCCCTTTTTAAGTGTACAAGAAATCCCTCTCCCCCCTTCTAACTGTACAGAAATCCCTTCCCCCCTCCTAATGTACAAAAAATCCCTCCCCCCTCTCTAATGTCAAGAAACCCCTTCCCCACCCTTCTAACTGTAAAAGAAACCCCTCTCCTCCCTCTCTAACTGTACAAAAAACCCCTCCCTCCCTCTCTAGTGTATAAAATCCTTCTCCCCTCTCTGCTGTACAAAAAAACCCTCTCCTCCCTCTCTCTGTACAAGAAATCCCTTTTCATCCCTCCTAACGGGCAAAAAAATCCTTCCCCCTCTTAACTGTAATGAAATCTCTCTCCCCCCTTTTACTGTATAAGAAATTCTCTCCTCCCCTTAACTGTACAAGAAATCCCTCTCCTCCCCTCTAACTGTCAAGAAATCCCTCTCCCCCCCTTTTTTAAACTGTACAAGAAATTTTTCCTCCCCTCTAACTGTAAAAGAAATCCCTCTCCCCCCTCTTAAGTGCAAAAATCCCTCTCCCTCTTTAGCTTTTAAAAGAAATCCCTCTCCCCCTCTCTAACGTACAAAAAAATCCCTTCCCCCTCTTAATTCAAGAATCCCCCCCCCCCTTTTAAACTGTACAAAAATCCCCTCCTCCTCTCTAATGTAAAAGAAATCCCTCTCCTCCTCTCTAACTGTAAAAAAAAATCCTTCCTCCCTCTTAGGTAAAGAAACCCCTCCTCCCTCTTAGCTGTAAAAAGAAATCCCTCTCCCCCTTTTAATGTAAAAGAAATCCCTCTCCCCCCTCTCTAGTGTACAAGAAATCCCTCCCCCCCTTCTAGCTGTTTAAGAAACCCTTCCCCTCCCTCTCTAGCGTAAAAGAAATCCTCTCCTCCTCTCTAGATTAAAAAAAATTCCCTCCCCTCCCTCTTAACTGTACAAAAAAATCCCTCCCCTCCTCTTGTCCTTATTTACAGGGTAACTTTTTATCTTCTTAAAGGGGTTCCTGCTAGGACACGCTTTGGCCTTTTTTGGTGAATATATGGTTTTAAAGTGCCTCTTGTGGTTTCTGGTCCAGTGGCAAAACGCCACGGTCTGGATTTTTGAGATCTGCCCGGGTTCAAATCCCACCTGGGAGGTGTTTTTACAATATAATGTTCCCTTCCCTTAGTGCCTAGTTTTGGTTCCCATCCTTGACAACTTTCCCGGAAGATATTTGGACACTATTTTTCAAAGTTATATAAAGTGTTAAACTTCAGTTGTTTTATCTGTCTTCAACATTCAGGCCCGTAGTAAAAAGCCTGGTTGATAGGCCCTGATCCCCTGAGGGCCCGATCACAAAACCGCGTGACCCCGGAACTCTCTTCAGTAACTCCAGGATCCAGTTGTATTCATCGTGGTTACATGCCTCTTGGTCCAGGTCGGGTTAGTCCACCATTTTGTTTGGGGGATTTTTAGTTTTTCAGTTTTTTTTTTTTTTAAGTAAGAAAACATTGTATAAAAACAAGACACAAGGGCCTGCAACCTCAGTTTTTTCCCCACTGGAGGGTTACTGGAGGTTACCCGGGGTTACCGGGGGGGTTACCCGGAGGGTTTCGGGGATCAACACCTCCGCGGCCCCTCCACGACCGGTCCCTTTTTATCGTGCCTCTCAACCCGGCTGTTTTTTGCTGGGCCGACGTTTGTTCAACGTTGAATACCCCCGGTGATCCCCACCGATTTAGGATCTGTCCCGCTCCCTCTTTGACAACCCGGGGGTTTTTGGTATGCCCCTTATGGTTGGGGGAGGGTGTTGAAAAAAGTCTTGGACCCGGACACATTGTTTCTTCTCTTAGGTAAAATGGTCCCCCACTTTCATTGGGCGTAAGTTCATCGCCCGCCCAAGCCTTTTGCTTTCGTAGGGATTGATTTCTGTGTGCAGATTAAGAACCAGCTCCTCTAAGATTTTCCAGGTGTAGATTATGATGTATCTCTCTCGCCTGCGCTCCAGTGAGTACAAGTCAAGTGTTTCCAAGCATTCCCAGTAGTTAAGGTGTTTGATGGAACTGATATGTGCAGTAAAGAATCTCTGTAAATTCTCTAGATCTGCAATTTCACCTGCCTTGAATGGAGATGTTAATTGTGCAGCAAAATTCCAACCTAGGAGAGAACAAGCGATTTAAAAAAGATCATCATTGGCTTAGCATCTCTTGTCCTGAATGTTCTCATTATCCATCCTATCAGTATCCTTGCAGATGTGATAGTGGCATTGTTATGATCCTTGAAGGTGAGATCCTCAGACATTAGCACTCCTAGGTTCTTCACATTACTTTTCTGCTCTATTGTGTGATTAGAGTTTGTAGTATACTCAGTTCTAGTTATTATTTCCTCCAGTTTTCCATAACGGAGTAGTTGGAATTTGTCTTCATTGAACATCATATTGTTCTCTGTTGTCCATTGGAAAACTTGGTTTATATCTCCTTGGAGGTTAACCGCGTCCTCAGTGGATGACACTCTCATGCAGATCCTAGTAACGTCTGCAAAAGATGATACAGTGCTATGGTTTACATCTCTGTCTATGTCTGATATGAGGATGAGGAACATGATGGGGGGCGAGTACTGTGCCTTGTGGAACAGAGCTCTTCACTATGGCAGCTTCCGATTTAATTCTGTTTACCACTACTCTTTTGAGTTTGATTGGTTAGAAGTTGAAGATTCATTGCCTACTTTGCTAGTTATCCCTTTAGCACGTATTTGTGTGCTATTACGCCATGATCGCACTTGTCAAAGGCTTTTGCAAAATCTGTGTATACTACATCTGCATTCTGTTTGTCTTCAAGTGCATCCAAGACCGTATCATAGTGATCCAGTAGTTGTGAGAGGCAGGAGCGAACTGCTCTGAACCATGTTACCCTGGATTGTGCAGTTGTTGGGAATCCAGGTTTATTTGCAATCCTGCTCTTAGAACTCTTTCAAAGATGTTTGTGACGTGGGACGTTAGAGCAATTTGTCTATAGTTCTTAGTTATTGCTTTGCTGCCACCTCTATGGAGTGGGGCTATATCCATTGTTTTTAGTGACTGTGAATCTCATATGTGTCTATGCTCCTTCATCATATTTTTTTAGACCCCCGCGAAGGGTTTTTGCAGTTTTTAAGAAACACTATGCCCTGTCTATCTGAGAGGAATTTAGCCTGGCTTTAGCTTTCTTTCTGCAATGTTCCATACCTACTGGGGTCTATTGGAGGGTTTTCCCGGGAACAACTACCCGCAGCCCGGGCCCCATGACCAGGCCCCTTATTGGATCAGGGCCTGATAAACCCAGGCTTTTATGCTGGCCAAACAAACCCAAGTACAAACCACCCCAGTGATGGGCACCTACTTCGCTCTGTCCAGCCCCCTTTAAAGGTGCCGGGGCCCTTTTGGTATTCCCCTTATGCTTGGGGGAGACTTTTAAAAACCTGTTTTTTTCCCTTAGGACCAAGGGCCCCTTTTCGTTTTCAGGGGAGTATTTTGCCGCCCTCCCAGTCTTTTATTGCAGGAAGGAATTGTGTCAGATTTGGGACCTTCCCTTTCTAGGTTTTCCAAGTGGTTTATGATATTTTTTTCCTCGCCGGCGTTCAGTGGTAAAAGTAAAAGTGTTTCCCAACCCTTTCCCCGTTTTTGAGGTGTTTGAGGGAAACTTTATTGCATAAAGGTTCTCTGACACTCTCTAGATCTGCTTTCTAATATAGTATGTCATGATGTACTATGGCTGTATCCCTGACATGTATGTTCCCCTTGTACATGTATTGTTACCTTGATAGTACTTGTATCCCTTTTAAATGTATTTATACCTTGTACATGTACTTGTATACCTTGCATGTACTTGTATACCTTGAAAATGTACTTTTTCTTGTACATGACTTGTATACCTTGTCAGTATTGTTCCTTGTACATGTACTTGTATCCCTTGTACAGTATTGAAACCCTTGTACTTGTACTTGTAAACCTTGTACATGTATTGTATCCCTTGTACAGTACTTGTATACCTTGTACTGTCTTTATCCTTTAATGTACTTGTATCCCTTGAAAATTTTACTTGTAACCTTGTCATTACTGTTCCCTTTGAATTATTTGTATACCTTTCATTATTTTGTTTACCTTGTACATGTACTTGTATACCTTGTACAGTACTTGTATACCTTTAAGTACTTGTATCCTTGTACATTATTGATCCCTTTTTCATTTTATTTTGTATCCTTGTAATGTACTTGTATCCTTGTAATTCTTTTTTACCTTTTAATGTATTTGTAACCTTGTACATGTCTTTTTAACCTTGAAAATGCACTTGTATCCCTTGTACATTTTTGTATACCTTGTAAGTACTTGAAACCCTTGTACATGATTTGTTCCCTTTTACATGCACTGCCCTTGTACGTACTTGTATCCCTTTGTACATGTATTTGTATCCCTTGTACATGTACTTGTATACTCGACATGTATTGTTACCTGTACTTACTTTATCCTTGACAGCACTTGTATACCTTGTACAGTATTGTTTCCTTGTAATGTATTGTATACCTTGCCCGATTGTACACCTTGTACATGTCTTGATCCCTTGTACATGTACTTTATACCTTGTCATGTATTTTGGTATCCCTTGTACAGTACTTGATACCTTGTAATGACTTTATACCTGTAATGTACTTGTATACCTTGTACAGCATTGTTTACCTTGTACATGTCTTTATACCTTGTACTGCTTGTATCCTTTTTTAATGTACTTGTGCCTTGTACATGTATTTTTCCCTTGACATGTTTGTTCCCTTTTTTACATGACTTGAAACCCTTGTACTGCATTGTACACCTTGTACATGCTTTTATACCTTGTACAGTACTTGGGTATACCTTGTAATGTACTTGTTACCTTGTACATGATTGTACACCTGTACAGTACTTGAAACCCTTGTAATGACTTTATCCCCTTGTCTTTACTTTTTTTCTTGTACATGTACTTGTTTCTTTAAGTTGGTTTACCTTGTACATGTTTTTCCTTTACATGTATTGTATCTTGTACATGCATTGACCCTTGTTAATGTACTTGAAAACCTTGTAAGTATTGTTACCTTGTACAGTATTTTAATCTTTACATGTACGGAAAACCTTTCATGTATTGTATCCCCTTGTCTGCACTTGACCCTTGTACTGTACTTGTTCCCTTGTAATGTACTTTTTTCTTGTAAATGTATTTGTTTTCTTGTACATGTATTTGGAATTTTTGTACATGTATGAAAACCTTTGTAATGTACTTGTATATTTGTAATGTACTGGTATATCTTGTTCTGTATTGTATACTTGTACATGTATTGTTTTCTTGTTCATGTAGGGTATACCTTGTACATGTATTGAAACCCTTTTTCATGTATTGTATCCTTGTACAGCCTTGTAACCTTGTTGTACTTGTATCTTGTACTGATTTTAACCCTTTACATGAATTTTTATATCTGTACATGTACTTGTATATTTGTACATGTACTTGTATTTTTTACTGTCTTGTATACCTTGTAAGTATTGATCCCTTGTACTTGCACTTGTACACTTGTACAGTATTGTTACCTTGACATTACTTGTTTATTTGTAATGTACTTGTTTTTGAATGTACTTTTTTTTTTTGTACTGACTTGTTTACTTGTAATGTACTGGTAACCTTGAAATGTACTTGTTACCTTTACATTATTGATCCTTGTACATGCACTTTGAAACCCTTGTCAGTACTTGTAAAAATTTGAATGTATTTTGTATACCTTGTAATGTACTTTATATCTTGACATGTATTTGTATATTTGAATGTATTTGTTATCTTGTACATGTACTTGTATCCTTGTACATGTATGGTATACCTTTTACATTACTTGATCCTTGTACATGTATGGTATCCTTGAAAATTTATTTTTAAACCTTGTACATGTATGGTATACCTTGCTGTACTTGTATACCTTGTCTGTATTTTAAACCCTTGTAATGTATTGTATATTTTGTCATGCACTTGACCCTTGTAAATGTACTTGTATACCTTGTACAGTACTTGTAACCTTGTACATGTTTTTATATTTTAAACATGTACTTGATTCTTGAAGTACTTGTTATCTTGTACATGTACTTGTTTTCTTTACATGTACTGGATCCTTGACATGTACTTGTTCCTTTGTACATGTACTTTTTATACCTTGAAATGCCTTGTACACCTTGACTGTATTGTTCCTTGACATGTACTTTTTTTCTTGCATGTTTTGAAAATTTTGTACATGTTTTGTATATTTGTACTGTATTGTATATCTTGTCAGTACTGGATACCTTTTTTTGAAAAAAAATTGTTTATACCTTGACATTTTATTTTGGTTTCCCTTTGAAAATGCATTTTAAACCCCTTGAAATGTACTTGTATCCTTGTACTGTACTTTTTTAACCTTGTCAGTACGTATATCTTTACTGTCTTGTATATCTTTACATGTATTTGTATATCTTGTAATGTATTGTTCTTGTAAGTATGGTTCCCTTGTACATGTTTTTTGTTACCTTGTAATTACGGTAACCTTGTAATTACTTGTATACATGTACATGTACGGTATACTTGTCATGTATTTATACCTTGTACGTATTGTATCCCTTTACATTCTTGTATCCCTTGTAAGTACTTGTATACCTTGTTTTTTAATTGTATACCTTGTACAGTACTTGTATACCTTGTCATGTACTTGATCCCTTGTCATGTATGTATCCTTGTACTGTCTTGTATACCTTGTAATTTTACTTGTACCCTTGTACATGTATCTTGTATACCTTGTACATGTACTTGTATACCTTGTACATGTTACTTGTATACCATGTACATGTACTTTGTATACCTTGTACATGTATTGTATACCTTGTACATGTACTTGTATACCTTGTACATGTACTTGTATACCTTGTACATGTACTTGTATACCTTGTACATTTACGGGTTTATACCTTGTACATGTACTTGTATCCCTTGTACATGTACTTGTATACCTTGTACATGTACTTGTATACCTTGTACATGTACTTGTATACCTTGTACATGTACTTGTATACTTGTACATGTACTTGTATACCTTGTACATGTACTTGTATACCTTGTACATGTACTAGTATACCTTGTACATGTACTTGTATACCTTGTACATGTACTTGTATACCTTGTACATGTACTGGTAGAAACAAAGATATTATATCATTAAAAAATGCCTACCTGGAGGGTGTCCCGGGAGTCATCGTCCCCGCGTCCCAGTCCCTGACCAGTCCTCCTGGTGGATCAGGGATTGATCAAGCAGACTGTTACTGATAGCAGCACATAGTCCAACGCATGAACTACAGCCCGGCTGGTCAGTTACTGACTTTAGGTGCCTGTCCAGTGCCTTCTTGAAGAGAGCCAGGGGTCCATTGGTAATCCCCTTTATGGCTGGTGGGAGGCAGTTGAACAGTCTTGGGCCCCTGACACTTATTGTGTTGTCTCTCGGTGTACTCGTGGCGCCCCTACTTTTCATTTCGGGTATAGTTCACCTTCTGCCAAGTCTTTTGCTTTCGTAAGGAGTGAGTTCTCTGTGCAGATTAGGGTTTGTTCCCTCTAGGATTTCCTAAGTGTAGATTATGATGTATCTCTCTCGCCTGCGCTCCAGTGAGTACAGGTCAAGTGACTCCAAGCATTCCCAGTAATTAAATTTAAAATAAGTGTACTATAAATGTAAGCAAAATAAGTAAACTTACTTTCCAACTTACGTGTTTTTAATTAGAAAAAAATTATCATCAATTCTGCCAGGGTGTAAAATATTTTACTGTGAGAGTGGGGTTAAAACTCGCGGCAAGTGAGCCGCAAAACTCCAGGCCAGTGCGTAAGTAACTGGGCAACCTGCCTATAAAAAGTTGGATGAATCTTTATTGTGGACGTTTCGCCATCCAGTGGCCGGCTGGATGGCGAAACGTCTACGATAGAGATGCCCGGGTGTTGCACATGTGTTTGGTTTCATCTTGTCGGTATTATATACCATTCTTGCACTACTACTACTACTACTACTACTACTATTACTACTACTACTACCACCACCTCTTCCTGCCTATATATAGCCGTCCTGCTCCACTTCTGGTTAGTGTGACTTTGTAAATGGTCCAAGTCGGACCGAAACGTCGTCGTAAGCTTCTCTCTTTTATGTGCGGGTTATTTGTGTATTATTGTAGCCGGTTGATCCAGTGGCTTACGCACTGGCCTGGAGTTCTACCACTTACATGCCATGGGTTCTAACCCCACCCGTACCCTGGGTTGTTTACGAGTGTTTTTTTACGATTTCTTGAACCATTTTACTGTGTATTGTAAGAATGAAAAACATTTAACATTAACTTCAGTAATGTGTTTGGATGACTCTCCGTTCACAGTCATGTGTCTGGACGACTCTACATTCACAGTCATGTGTCTGGATGACTCTACGTTCACAGTCATGTGTCTGGATGACTATTTTCACAGTCATGTGTCTGGAAGACTTCTTTACATTCATGTCTGTGATTGTTATCTGGTGACGACTCTAGGTTCCCGTCATGTGTCTAGGGTGGGCTCTAGGTTCACAGTCATGTGTCTGGGGACTTTTCCCGCATCTGGAAACTTTCATTTCCAGTAGCTGGGATAGGCGCAGGAGAGGACCTGTTCACAGTCATGTGTCCTGGGTCATGTAACTTGTATAGGGTCATCTAGATGGAGAGCGTGATCTATACTCATAGTTGCCCTTTTGTAAAGATTTTAGATGAAGGTGATCTTGCTTCTATAGGTCTGTAAAGCTTTTTGAGTTGGGATGTTACTGCACTTCGGTTGAGCTGCAGGGGTACGTCGCTTGGGGGTTTTTTTTTAGTGATTGTGGGATAACTCTTGAGTCCATGCTCCTCTGCTTAGACTGTTGAAGGCACGTGACACGGGCTTTTTGCAGTTTATGGTGAACATGGAGTTCCACGAGTCTGGGCAGAATGAATGGGCATGTTATTAATTGCCTTTGCAAAATCTTGTGGTGTTAGGATAATATCAGAGATTTTTTATATAACGAGATTTTGAGTTTCGGTCATAAAAACTCATTTAGATTGCCGACCCTGAGTCTGGTTAATAGCGCACTGAACACTGAGTTATATTGGGACTTTAGTATCTCACTCATCTCTTTGCTGTCATCTGTGTAGGTCAAACTTCGTCTAAGAAGGGATTCAATACTTAATGATGTTTTTGTCCTAGATTTAGAATAAGAGAAGAAGTATAGCCAAGACATTAAGATGATGAGAATAACAGAGCAATGGTTGACACATTGGCTGAAGTGGCCCATATCGGCCCGAGCAAAGCTATTGGTTGTGGGTGACTTCAGCCACAAAGAAATAGACTTGGAAAAAACCTGGAGCCACATGGGGGCCCAGAAACATGGAGGGCAAAGATGATGGAGGTGGTACTGGAAAAACCATATGCACCAGCACATTAGGGACACTACCAGAGGGGAGGGGAGAAGACTGGACCTTGAGTAGTGCAGATATTGAGGACATCACATATGAAAGACCCCTCGGGGCCAGTGACCATGTGGTTCTGAGCTTCAAATACATAGTAGAGTTACTAGTGGAGAGGGAAGCAGAAAGGTCAGAGTGGAGGAGGCCAAACTACAAGAGAAGGAACTAACCAGGCTTGAGGAGCTTCCTGCCCAAAAGTCAGTGCGGGACAGAGACTGACAACGAAATCAGCTAAACGAGATGATGGAATGTGTGACCAACAATATGCAAGGCAGCGAAGCGAGGTTTGTACCCAAGGGCAACAATAAATAATGAGAAGGCCAGGACGAGCCATTGGCTCACCCAGAGGTTTAGAGAGGGACGAAATTAAATGCGCTAGAGACGGAGAAAAAAATTATAGGAGGCAAAGGACCCAGAAGGAAAAAATAAGGATAGTCGAAGAACCAGAAGTGAATATTGCAAGGTAAAGGGAGGGAGGCATCACAAAACGACATTATGAAAATTGACAGCAACAGCAAACGGCCAATTCCGACCCAAAAGCTGTGTGTACAGTCGCATTGGAAGAAAACATAAAGTTTCAAGGACCAGGTAATCAGGTGAGGATAGGAAGGTGAGATCACAATGACAAGTGATAGAAGCTGTGAGGAGCTCATCATGAGATTTAAAGAGAAGTATTCACAGTAGGAGGACAGAAGCAGGACTCTGAAAACATGGAGGGGTGGAGTAACACCACCAAGTGCTAGAAAAACCAATACATACAACTGAGGAGAGAGGTGAGGAGGTGCGGAGGAACTAGATACCTCAAAAGGCCAAAATGGGGAGGGATAACTCTTCTCTCTGTGGGTCCTTTGAGATGGAGCAGAGGTTTGCTCTGAGTTTATACCACTTAGAACGTCTTCGAAACAGGGCAGCGCAATGAGGTATAGAAGTCAGCAAATGTAAGTCCCTAATTTTTAAAAAACGGAGACAGACACGCAGCACTAAACTACAGACCAGTATCACTACATGCCATAGTAGGTTAAAGTCATGAAAAGATTCGTTCAGAAGAGTAGTGGAGTAGCAAAGAACCAAGATACACTAGAATTGTAACGGAGCTTATTCGCGACAACCAGCAAGATTCAGGGATGGGAAAAAAACCTGTATCATAATTCTATTAGAGTTCTGTTACAGACGGGTGACAGCACAGTAAGAGAACGAGAGAATGAGAGGTGGGTAGTAGATTGCATTTTCTTGACTGTAAGAAAGCATTTGACCACAGTTTCACACAAGAGATTATTGCAAAAGTTGGAGGACCAGGCAGGGTATAACAGGAAGCACTGCAATTACCTGACAGAAAGCGCAGCGAGTTTTGGTACAAGACGAGGTGCCGGCACGTGGGCACCTATGACGAGTGGAGTTCCACAGGGGTCAGTGGCTAGGGCCATTGCTGTTTATAAATAATATAATATGTTTATATTTTACAGTAATGGTCAAGATATACAGGGCCTAGCTGATATCAATGACATAATACTATACAGAAAGCCACTTGTTATGCAGAGCATTCGGGCAAATTAGAGTCAGTTTTGTCCCAGAATGCGATCCACACCAGTCGCTAACACCAAGATACCCCATTTTACTGATGTGGAACACAGACAACGGTGTAAGAGAAAACACGCCCAATGTTTCTACCCTCGCCGGGAAAACGACCTGACACTGTCATGTGAAGCGAAGAGCTTTCAGCCACCAGGCCACAGGGCACAGTGGCCTGGTTTGTTTGGTATATGTGATAGACATGATGGAAGGAATAGTGTACTTCAGAGAACTGTCTCTGTTTGCAGACGATGTCAATGTTAATGAGGGGGATTCAATATGCCAGGTACTACCAAAGGGATCTGGACAAACTACAGGTACAGCTCATGGCACGGGGTTCACACCCCGCAAGGTGCAGAGATCGGTGATAGGGCAAAGAAGATGCAGGCAAAATACAGTCTAGGGGCAAAAAAACTACAAACCTCAACAAGGTAATATAACACCGAAGACAACTGAGGGCTGTTAAGGGCTACTAGCAACACTAAGAATAGCATTTCCGACATCTTAGTAAGGAGTCGTTCAGGACTCTAATACATTGTGTTTTATAAATTCACGGCACATATTGGAGAGTAGCAGCAAGCTTTGGAAACCCACACCTAGTCAAGCCCGTCGAGTAAATTAGAGAAAAGTGAAAAGGTTTACAATGGACTAGTCCCTAGTTAGGGGCAGGTCTACAAGGACAGGGTTAAAGGAAATTGACATGACGACACTGGAAGAAGGGGGGGGAACATTGATAACAACTATTAAAAAATTAAAGAGAGGAAATCGACAAGGTGGACAGGGACAGGATGTTTCAGAGATGGGACCACACAAAAGGGGGTCACATTGGAAGCTGCAGACTCAGATAAGTCACAGGGATGTAGGAAGGTATATCTTTAGTCATAGACTTGTCAAGAAGTGGAAATAGTCTGGAAAGGGGTGGTTTAGGCAGCGGGACCATACTTTGCATTAAGAAAGAGGTATGATAAAGCTTATGGAGCAGGGAGTAGACCCAAGTGACAACCAAGTGAAGAGGCAGGGCCAGGAGCTATGAATTGACCCTTGCAACTATAATTTGGTGAGTGCAGTTAGGTGAGGTACCACACACAAGATGGGGAGAATAGACTCAGAAGTTGTCCCTGTTCGCAAGACGATGTGAAGGTTAAGAGGAGAAATCTAATCGGAGGAGGCTCAGGCAGGACTACAAAGGGATCTGGATAGGCTAGGGGACCAAACGAAGGACTGCAAAACCTCACCTCAAGGAACACGGATCTTGGGGCACAAAGTATAATACCGTGCCACATCTCCTGAGTGCACATCAGAAAAATAACGGTGCAGCTTATGAGGCACGGAAACCTAAGAATAGCATTCCGACACTCAGTTAAGGAATCATTCAAGACCTCTGTACACGTGTACATAAGGACATATTGGAATATGCAGCAATAGTCTGGAACCCACATCTGGTCAAGCACATAAAGAAATTTAAGAATATGCAAAGGTTTGAAAACATAGCCTAGTCCCGGAGCTGGGGGAGTGTGCTACCTGCAGATGTTATGGGAAATCAACCTGACACACACTGGAGGAAAGAAGAGAGAGTGAGGAAGGACATGATAACATTTAAAATACTGAGAGGGAAATGACAAGGAGGAGAGGGACAAGATGCTTCAGAAATGGGACACAGCAACATAGTGGTTTCACAACTGAAGTTGCAGACTCAGATAACTCACAGGGGAATGTTAGGAAGTATTTCTTCAGTCACAAAGTTGTCAGGAAGTGGAACAGTCTGGAGAGTGATGTAGTGGAGACAGAATCTATACATAGCTTTAAGAAGAGGAATGATAAAGCACATGGGCAGGGAGAGGGTGGACCTAGTAGCGACCAGTGAAGCACAGGATGACTTGCCACCTGACCAGGGGTCTGTTTTTTTCAACAGGGGAGACCTCATCCACTTCACTGGATCAATCCATCCCACCAGTTGAGGAGAAATACTTAGCTCCCGCTGACTTCCCAGACGAGGTCAAGCGTTTGTTGACTCTGTTGAACAAACGCCGTAAAGGTGAGAAGATGGGTATAACGAACTTATTGTCCATCGTATTCCACTTAAACCCTTTGGTACTGGGACCTGTCAAATATACCCGTGTACAGAATGTCTCATTCCCAAGTTGCTGTCGCAGAAAAATTGATTAATCAAATGCTCGATGATGAAGTTATACCGGATATTCAATGTCCCCTAAATTCTGCTTACAATGTTCCTTAGGTGACACTCCACATTATGCATGTAAGTGTAGACAAGCGTTTACCTTATGAGTTGTTATATTCCACACCGAAACCAATTAAAACCCCTGATGATTTCAAAAGCAACTCGTACCAGCATAGCTCAAAGTGTTTTTGGAAGGGAAACCGTTTAAACACTCAAAATCAACAGCAGAATTTACTAGAGTAACTAATAGCCGTGCTAAGCCGACCAAAGTTTAAAGTGGGTTCGAGGGTAGTGCTGACTAATTTCAACAAAACATCTGCAATACCTAAGCTCGATCAAAAGTTCGTTGGTCCTTATCGAGTAGTTGAACATATCAATGGCAATAAGTATAAAGTTAGAGAAATTAGTACTGGTCAGTATAAAGAATCGCATTTAGATATGAAGTTAGTATGCGATGTTGATATTTCTACCCAGACTAATGTGTCAGTCGCTGACAGTCCTCCTGACTCTGTACCCTCTACCTCTAACACTCAGTCAGATAATCAACCCGAATGTCGTTATTCTTTGCATACACGACAAGTGATGAGAAACCCCCAAGTATCTTTTGTAGATACTTGTTCAGATCTGCCTTATTCAATCCATGTGTTAGCCATTGCAGAAGAATTCAATCCACCCAAAGACAATAACCATTCTGCATATGTAAATCTTACCCTCGCAAAGTTGGGTTTAAATGTACATAGCCTGTATAATTAGATGTCCAAGATGAATGAAGTTGTCAACTGTGTGTTTTTATTAGCTGATCAGTTTCCCTCCGAATTCTGAGATTAGCAGTAATGATCTGTGCGTGCCAGATGTGCCTTTGCTGTTAATTTACTTTCACCTTTGTAAATATATATATTTATTCTTTCTCAGAATCCATAGAGTGCATGAATACAGATCAATCGATCAATTCCATCCTTTATTATACCATGATTTGTTCTTATAATTCATAATGCATTATGTTAACATCCATTCCGTTAACATCCATTATGATACCATCCATTAGTTCTAAGTTACATATGTCTTTGCCATTGTATAGAATCAGGTCCAGGAGCCACCTGCCTGTTCAGCCTATAGCATAGTATTGTATGTCGAGAAGACATACGCAACATGACCGAGCTGTCAGTATAGCTACTGAATTTCCCTATACGTATACTTGTGTAGTATATTGTAATCGTATCATCCATGCATATATTTAGGCTTCCTTTCAAGTAGGCTTAGTGATTAGCATGTGTGACGTCACGTGATGCCGTTGCTGTGCTCGTCCTCTCTCTCAGTTCTCGACGAATAGGCCTAGAAATAGGACAGACAGTCTGGGCTCCCCTTTCTCACACTCTGCAATATAGGTGTTACCATCAAACAAGAGTGTTTAACTCCAACCATCACATCTCCACGAACCATTCCCAACACACACACACAGTAGAGTAGTTAGGAAGTGGAATAGTCTGGCAAGCGATGTAGTGGAGGCAGGAACTATACATAGATTTAAGGACGACGGTATGATAAAGCTCAGGGAGCAGGGGGATGAGGGGGAGACCTTAGTAGCGGTGGTGTAGAGGCGGGGCCATGAGCTGAGTCTCGACCCTACAACACACAATTAGGTGAGTACACACAACACTGCCAATGATCGCCCATGTATGATAACAGGATATAAAAACTTAACGAACACAAATGAAACGTAAAATCCCTGTGAGTTGTTTATAGTGGCAGGTGAATGAGACGACTACCAGCCAGGTGGTCGTGAGCAAAAGACACCAGCAAGGTGGTGTGAGCAAGACACCAGCCAGGAGGTGATGAGCACAAACCACACCAGCAAGGTGGGTGTGAGAACCACCTGCGAGGTGGTGTGAGCAACCACACCAGCAGGTGGTCCTGTGAGCAACTCACAGCCAGGTGGTGTGAGCAAACACACCAGGCCAGGTGGTGTGGCAACAAACAGCCAGGGTGGTTGTGAGCAAGACATAATGCCAGGTGGTTCGTGAGGCAAGACACCAGCAGGTGGTGTGAGCAAGCATCAGCCAGGTGGTCGGAGCATATGAGCAACACACAGCCAGGTTGTGGAACAAACACACCAGCCAGGTGGTGTGAGAAGACACCAGCCAGGTGGTGTGAGCAGACCACCAGCCCGGGGGGGCCAGGTGGTCGTGAGCAAGACACCAGCCAGGATGGAGTGAGTAAGGAAACCAGACAGGTGGTGTGAGCAAGACACCAGCCAGGTGGTGTGAGCAAGACACCAGCTAGGTGGTGTGAGCAAGACACCAGCCAGGTGGTGTGAGCAAGACACCAGCCAGGTGGTGTGAGCAAGACACCAGCCAGGTGGTGTGATCAAAATACAAACCAGGTGGTGTGAGCAAGACACCAGCCAGGTGGTGTGAGCAAGACACCAGCCACGTAGTGTGAGCAAGACACCAGCCCAGGTGGTGGTGATCCAAAAACACAAGCCAGGTGGTGTCCGTGAGCAAGACACCAGCCAGGTGGTGTGAACAAGACACCAGCCAGGTGGTGTGATCAAGACACCAGCCAGGTGGTGTGAGCAAGACACCAGCCAGGTGGAGCTAGCAAAACACCAGCCAGGTGGTGTGAACAAGACACCAGCCAGGTGGTGTGAGCAAGACACCAGCCAGGTGGAGTGAGCAAGACACCAGCCAGGTGGAGTGAACAAGACACCAGCCAGGTGGAGTGAGCAAGACACCAGACCAGGTGGAGACCGACGTGAGCAAGACACCAGCCAGGTGGTCGTGAGCAATACACCAGTAGGTGGTCGTGAACAAGACACCAGCCATGGTGTGTGAGGAGGACACCTGCCAGGTGGTTGTACAAGGACACCAGCCTGGTGGGTTGTGAACAAGGACACCAGCCAGTGTGGTGGTGAGGTTAGACACCAGCCAGGTGGTGTTAGTAAGACACCAGCCAGGTGGTGTGAGCAAGACACCAGCCAGGTGGTGTGATCAAAATACAAACCAGGTGGTGTGAGCAAGACACCAGCAAGGTGCGTGTGAGAAAGGACCACCAGCCACGTAGTGTGAGCAAAGACACCAGCCAAGGTGGTGTGATCAAACACACAGCCAGGTGGTGTGAGCAAGAACACCAGCCAGGTGGGTCGGTGAACAAGACACCAGCCAGGTGGTGTGATCAAGACACCAGCCAGGTGGTGTGAGCAAGACACCAGCCAGGTGGAGCTAGCAAAACACCAGCCAGAGTGGGTGAACAAGACACCAGCCAGGTGTGGAGTGAGCAAAAGACACCAGCCAGGTGTGAGTTGAGCAATGACACCAGTCAGGTGGTTGTGAACATGACACCAGCTGGTGTGTTGAGGAAGACACCTGGCTAGGTGGTGTGAACAAGACACCAGCAGGTGGTAGTGAACAAGGACTCCAGCCAGAGTAGTGTGAGGAAGACACCAGCCAGTGTGGTGTGGCAAGACTCCAGCAGGTGGTGGGAGAAGACACCAGCCAGGTGGTGTGAGGAAAGACAACCAGCCAGGTGGGGTCAGGTGTGAGGCAGAACACCAGCCAGGTGGTGGGAGCAAGACAACAGCTAGGTGGTGTGATCAAGACTTCAGCCAGGGGTGTGAGCAAGACACAAGCCAAGGGTGGTCTGTGAGGAAGACACACAGCCAGGTGGTGTAAGCCAGACACCAGCCAGGTGCGTGAGGAAGACACACCAGCCGGTGGTGTGTGGAAGACATCAGCCAGGTGTGTGACAAGACACAGCCAGGGTGGAGGTGAGGAAGACACAGCCCAGGTGGTGTGAAGCAAGTACCAGCCAGGTCTGGTGTGAGCAAGACACCAGCCAGGAGGTGTCAGCAAGACACCAGCAAGGTGGTGGTGAGCAAGACACAGCAGGGTGGGTGATCAAAATTACAAACCAGGTGGTGGCCCGCCGGGGGTGT